>VYZP01004692.1:67106-137350 GCA_013400635.1 Hypocryptadius cinnamomeus | reverse complement strand
TGAAAAACCCCAACAGCAACTGCAGGCTCTGAAGTTGAGTTCATCCTCTCATCATTAAATGCCCAGATAGGATAGAATTAATTAGCTGTTTATTATTTTTATGGAATTATAGCATCATAAAATCCATAAAGTTGGAAAAGGCTGCTAAGATTCAGTCCAAGCATTCCCCAGCACTGCCAGGGCCATCACTGACCACATCCCCAAGTGCCACATCCACAGGGATAGTAAATTCCTCCAGGGATGGGGACTCCACCACTGTGCCCATGTCTGACCACCCTTTCTGTAAAGCAAATTTCCAAAACATCCACCCTGAGCTCCCCTGGCCCAGCCTGGGGCCGTTCCCTCTCCTCCTGTCCCTGTTCCCTGGAGCACAGCCCGACCCCCCCAGCTGTCCCCTCCTGTCAGGAGCTGTGCAGAGCCACAAGGGCCCCCCTGAGCCCCCTTTCTCCAGGATAAATTTATCATGGAATTTCACTCAGGACTGCACAAAGGTTTCTCCAAGGACTGGCAGCGAGCAGGGACACCAGCTCACCTGGCTGGAAATGCTCTGAGGAGAGGGATTTTGCAGAAAATCTCAGGAGGAGAAGATTAGAGTAAAGAGGAAGGGCCAGGATGCCCCCAGCTCTGCCCTGGGGCTGCATCCAGGGAATTCCCACGGGGAAAACAGCAGATTAGTGGCTCCTGAGGAGCAGGAACTACTTTGGATTGTTTTGGAAATCAGCTCCATAATGGGGCAGAAGGGTCAAACAAATGAAAGGAACGGGAGGATCAGGGTAGGACGGAGGGACCCTGAGACTCCGCGGTCCCCTGGCCTCTGCTCGGGGCTGATGGGGACACGGAAAGGGCTGCGAGGTTCCCCTATGGAACAGCTCCCGAGCCACTGCTCCCCACAACAGAGCGGTCTGGGGGCAGCCACAGCTCTCCAAACCCTTTCCCACCGAAGAGATGCTGCGAGGTGATCGCCCTGTGCTTTCCAGGCATTCCATCCGACCCCATCCAAACCCCGAGCCGGAGCCCGACAAGAAACCCACAGAAGCACGAAGGATCCAGCAGCTCAAACACATTCCCCACCTCCTGCTGCCCCCTGGCAGCGCTCTGCCTTTAAACACTGCTATTTTCAGCTTTGGCTTTTAACACACCTATCCGGTTTTTGGCTTTAAACACAGCTATTACCAGGTTTGGCTTTACACACACCTATCAGGTTTTGGTTTTGAACACAGCAATCGGTTTTTGGTTTTAAACACACCTATCAATTTTTAGCTTTTAACACACCTACCAGTTTTTGGTTTTAAACACACCTACCAGTTTTTGGTTTTAAACACACCTACCAGTTTTTGCCTTTAAGCACAGCTATTATCAGTTTTTGGCTTGAAACACACCTATCAGATTTTGGTTTTAAACGCAGCAATCGGTTTTTGGTTTTAAACACACCTGTTATCAGGTTTTGGCTTTAAACACAGCTCTCAGTTTCCTGGGATCAAGGCTGAGCCCGCATTCCTTTCCCACAGTCCGAGCTTGGCATCCCTCACCTGCTCTGTGTAAGGAATCACCTCATCCCTGCTCCGATGTGTTTCTGCTTCTTGATCCTGATCCCGCACAAGGAAGGGTCCCTTTGGCTCCAGCAGGACGGAAATTAGGCCTGACCCAGCAATTAACGTGTTCACACTTACAGCCGAGCTTAAATCCTGATGATCAAGCCCTAACTAACTGGAAGTCAGCGCGAGCCTGGAGGTGTTTCTGGCTGGGATGGGCTTGAACCACTTGTACAAATTCTGGCTGAGTGGGGAGGACAGGAACAGTCCCAGCCCGAGCACAGCACAGGATCTGGGGTCTGGGAGCTGCCCCATACCTGACTCCTATAGTCTTTGCTTCTTTTTTGCCAGGGTGGGGATTAAATGCACTTCTTGTTGGAACTCAGATGTTTGTTAGTTCTTATCTCTGTCACAGTCTCACAGACCCTGAGTTCTACAGCACTTCACTCTGACAAACTAAAAATGGAGCCCCATCTCTCTCTCTACAAGGCCTTTTAAGGATAAACTGTCCAATTAAGAAATGACACCTGAATTATTTTTACTTTTAACCCGATAACCAACCAGCCGTGCCCGAAGTGTCAACTTTTTTATCCAATTACACAAAACCCCCCAAACCCATGGAGAAGAAGGAGAAGAAGAAGATGAAGAAGAAGGTGAAGAAGAAGATGAAGAAGAAGGACTGGTCTCTGCCCCAAAACCTCCATCTTGCTTTATATATATTACTATATATACCTAGTATTCTAGTAATATATAAAACTTAAAACTCTATTATTCTATTAATATATCAAACTTAAAACTCTAAGTTTAAATAAATAAATAAATTTAAAATATAATCTAAAATTTTAAATAAAATAAATTTTATAAATATATAAACCTTAAACTCTAAGTTTCCTACCATGTGATATTACACACTTCTATTCTAACTCCACACCCACAATCCCAGTTCTGTCATTCCATTTTGGAATCCTTCTCCACAGCCTCAGGTCAATGCAGTGTTCTCCTGGGGGTCAGTGCCTGGCAGCACAGAAAGTCTCAAATTCTCAGTACCCAGGGTTCCAACAGGTTCCTGCTCCTTGCACTGCCTGCACCCCACGAGGCCCCTCTGGGTGAAGGCTGCACAGGCCAAAGAGCTGGAATTTAATGACCAACAGATGACACAGCACTGTTAAGATTCTTTCTTTTCAGATTTGGTTTCCCCTCTGTTTTCTGTTTCACTCTGACAATGTTTCCAGCCTGGGTGTTTATTTTGGAGCTGGCCCATTGCTTTTGGACCCTGCTGCACTTCCCCCTGTGACAACACCTCTGGCTTGGTTAATAATAGCACCAAGGATTAATTTACACCGGTCTCAGGTGTCTCTGAGGATCTGATTGCTCAAAGTCACAGAAAGCCAAGGAGGAGCTTTGAACAGTGTCCACAGCCAAAATCTCTTTAAGGTCCCCTCCAGCCCAGCCCATCCTCTGATTCCATCTCTTTATCTCAGCTGCTCCTGGTGTGAGGCTCCAGTGAATCCAGAGGCTGATTCCCCATCCCAGAGCAGCTCCTTTCTGAAATGGAGCAGAATTTCTGCAGAGAAACATCAACAATCACATTGCAATATTGATTTTATTGGTTCACACTGAGCCTGGAGGGGCTTTGTGGTATCCCCTCCTCTGCAACTGGTTCCTGAACACAAACCAAAGTTCTCTGTCAAACTCCACTTCACAACATCTTGAATTTTCTTTGCCAGCCTTTCTCTAAATTACCAGAAATCACCCAGATTTAAACAACATTTCCAGCAAATGCCAACAACAAGTCCAGGAACTCAGTTCAGCAAAAGCTTTGTAGCCAGGCTTTAATGTGAGTTCATTTAGAAGAGTTTCATATATTGATAGAAAAACTGAACCTGTGAGATCATGTTGTATTTATTTTTACAATCCAATATATTAAAAAATGCATATTCCAGAGATGCTGTAATTGTGTGGTCATTCCTGCCACACCCCATGGATNCTATGGTTTTCTTTTCCTCTTTCCTTTCCTTTCCTTTCCTTTCCTTTCCTTTCCTTTCCTTTCCTTTCCTTTCCTTTCCTTTCCTTTCCTTTCCTTTCCTTTCCTTTCCTTTCCTTTCCTTTCCTTTCCTTTCCTTTCCTTTCCACCTTAAAAAGGGTTTAAATGAGTACCCTGCAAGAAAGAACCATAAATACAGGACTAATTTGGATATCTTGAGCAAAAATGGCCAAAGGAGAGAACAGAACAAGGCAAGACAAAGTCCCAAACGCTTTGAGTGTCCCAAAAGCCAGCATGAATTAAGGTGTAAATGCAGAGAAAGTTGATTTATGGGAATTAACCAATCTGAAGAGCAAAAGCAAATAAATGTTGAATTATCTCCCAGATCTACCAAGTGGAGATGGAAAAGTTTTGGCTCTGGGGGAAGACTGCAGACATTTTTTTCACTGACAAAGTGAAATGGCAATTTTGTCTTGCCATTAGTTACAAGATGTAGCAATAAATTATTTTTATGGTTACTTACACCCAGTGCCCCCTCTCTGTATAAATTATTTGTACATTGTTAAATAAATTATATTTTGTTCCCTTCTTCTGTTTCAGCTTCACACAGGATGAAATGAAATGAAAGGGTTTTGACTTGGCAGATCTCCCTTAAAGCAAACAGATGAATAAAATTCTCTCATAGTTTCCAAAGAGCAAAACCCAGTTGCTTGTGCCTCACTTGGAAAATAGGAACACCTTGGCTCTGTTTCACGATAATATTTCAGCAAATTTCTGCATTTCACTTTGCAAAAAGAAGAGAACTGCCCAGACCTCCATGTCATTGTGTCATTTAGGGGAAAATTCTGGGGAATAAAAGCTGTTGCTGTTTGACATCCCTGGAAATGCACAGGGCAGCCAGGGTTGAAATGGGTCACTGGGAAAGCAGAGGCAGAGAGTAAAAAATTCATTATGCTGTGCTTTGACATCATTATAGAGTCCCATAGCACCTCTGAATTAACAGTAATCACAACAATAATAATAACAGCCTGGGATAGTGGAAGGTGTCCCTGCTTCTGGCAGGGGTTGGAATAAGATGGTCTTTAATGTCCTCCTCAACCCAAACCATTCTAGGACTCTGTGATTAAAAAAATACCAACAATTAAATAAGATCTGCCTAAGGAATGGCTTTACTTAGTTGTTACCTCACTGTTCAGACTGATGGTTGCTTTGAATGATGCCTCCAATGCAGGTATGGATAAATAATCCAAAATTCCTGTGGGTTTGGGATGCTGGCTGCATAGATTTGCAGTGGGATGGCAGCAGGCAGCCCAGGCCAGCACTGAGGCCACATTAGGGCCACAAATTAGAACTAAATACTGATAAAAAAATCAATAAATCAGCCTTGAGATTCATCTTCAGGGATGTTTTTTCCTCCTAAATGTCCCTTTGCTGACACAGCTCCTGCAAAGGCCAAGGGCAGTCCCTGCAGGTGGGGCGGCTCAGCAGCTGCAGCTGGTTAGGGAACAGCCTTGGGAGCAGGGTTTGGATCTTTCTGGCAGATTCCTGACACCATTACTCAGGATGAACTGCAAACCATATTTGCAGAGTTATGGGAATGGCAGGAGCTCCTGGCACTGGTGCTTTGTTTGACAGAGCCATTTTCAGGGCACGTTGGAAGCTCAGCCTGTCCAAGTTTCGAAGCGCAGAGGGGGAAAAAAGGTGACATGTTTTTGAAGAGCAGTCAAGAGGGACAGGATTACATGTGCTGAATGTTGCCTCCTCTCTCAGAGGAGAAAACCCCCAGAAAAATCCCCTCCCTCCTGCTGGATTCCCTCCTGGAGCCACAGGGGCCTCACCCACCCTTGCCCACCTCTCATTGGGCATGGAGCTCCAGGAAGGAGGTTGGGGTGGAGCTGCCAATCCTTCCATCCCAAAAAAATCCCATAAATCTGCAGCTGCTCTGCCCTGAGTGATCCCAGACCCTGTGGCTGAGGGTCTGAGGGGCCTTGGGAGGGGATGGATGGGGCTGGATGGGGCTGGAGCCCATCCCATCCCATCCCATCCTCATCCATGTCCTACACACTGCTGGGAATTGGACACCAAGGCAAAGGGAGGAGACTTCCTTTAAGAGCTTGGCCACATCCTTCAGGTTTTTTGTCCAAATTCCTCCCAGCTTGGAGGGATATTCAGAATTTAAGGCCCAATTATGTACATTTTGGTTAGACTTGAGAGGGTTGCCCAGCCCTAAATTCTGAAAAGTCTGATTCTGATGTTCTAGAAAGCAACATCCCAACCCTTCCTGGATATCAGAACATTGCAAATGCAGCTTTGAACTCTTCAAACTGATGGAAAAACCTGCAATATTGAACCCCACAAAATGAATTTCAGCCCATTTTATCTCTCCCTAACTCTTTCCTGCTCTCCCTTATTTTCTGGAGTCACAGCTTTATTTCTGCTCCTCCCTGCCCTCTCCTTCCTCCTAACATTTAATTTGTCTTCTGTGCCTCAAATAGTTCTTTCTTCTGGTGACCTAATATTTTAACCTTAAGCATGATGAGAAACAGACTTCACAAACCTGACACTTGAATTAAAAGTGAAACACATGCCTCAGCATAAGTTAATTAAAAATAATACCTATAATGTTAGCTTGTTTAAGCTATTATTTGACCAGAAATTTGCACCCATCAATAAATGGAGTCCACAACTGCTGCAAAAATAACAGCAAGCTCCAAGTTACCAAAATTAGCTGGTTTAATTCTCTTTTTATTTCACAGATAAAAAGATCTCCCTGATAGGAAGGGGCAGCCAGGGAGGGGTCAGGCTCTGCTCCCAGAGACCAGGATGAGAGGAAACAACCACAAGCTGTGCCAGCAGAGGTTTAGGTTGGATATTGGGAAATTTTTTTCATGGGAAAGGTGAGCAGGCATTGGGACTGGGGATGGTGGAGTCCCCATCCCTGCAGGGATTCAAAATCCCTGTGGATGTGGCACTTGGGGACGTGGGGCAGTGCTGGGGGTGGCTGGACTCCATCTCAGAGGGTTTTCCAAGCTAAACCATCCCATGGCTCTGTGCAATTCCAGACTGCTTTAAGAAAATGGATTTTCCTCAAGAAGCTTGCTGGGAGCTAGGCCTGGCTGGGATCACAGAGCTTTCCTCAGCAGTGTGGGATTGTTGGGTTTAGGAGCATCACAAACGTGAGCTGGGGCTAAATCCAAACCCATTTTAAGCACTTGGTCTCACTGAATTCCTTGGTCAAGCCTCACAACTGTGAAAACATTGGGAGCTCACAGAAGCTGCAGCTCCATCATAAATCTGCCCCACAAATCAGCCCCTGCCCCACAAATTCCTCAGCTGGGAACAGCCACAGCTTTAAAGGGATCCCACTGAGGATCCCAAATCGGGAATGGGCTGGGGAAAGATCCTTCTGGAGATAAGAAACTCCTTCTTAAGACAACAAACACCGGGGAAAATTGGCTCCAGTGGGAATGAGGAGCTGTCCCTCAGTGCTGTCTTGGAAATGGGATAAGGCATGTAGAAAAAACCTGTTTGTTTTCCTTAAAAACATTTTCCCTCTCTCCAGAGGCTGCTCAGACCTGAGTGAAGCAACCACAGTCCAGGAACCACCCTGGGACCAAATCACTCACATTTCATGAGGCTGGAATATTCAGAATTTAGGGCCCAATTATTCACATTTTGGTTATCCTTGAGAAGGATGCACAGCCCTAAATTCTGAAAATCCTGCTTTGAGGAGAGAATTGTGAAAAAATGGCAGTTTTCGACTCCAAAATGGGACAAATCCCTCCCAAAACTTCAGTTTCTAGGAAAAAAACCCAGCCAGTCACTGCCAATTCCTCATGTTAGCCCAAAAAAGTGAATACGTTCCAACACACCTCCCTGCCTGTTTTCTGGCAGTAGCATTAAAAGAATTATTAAGTAAATTCTAAACCTTTTTTTTTTGTTGGAAACATCTAATTTTTCAAGGCCAACCAGTTTGAAACTCTACAAGTTTAAATTGTTTGTCTGAGTCTGTAGAAAACATCTAAAATGCTGTCCCTTCACAGCCTTTTTACAGCCAATAATTGGTATTCAAGGTGAAAAAAAATCTTTTTCATCCCCCACAATAAGCACATTTTAAAATTCATGTAGCTGAAAATGCACAAATTTTTCTGGACCTAAGTTTTAGGATATGGAATTTATTTATATTTCCCAACACATAAAACTATCCAAATTGCTTTATTTAGTTTTATTTTATTATTCCAGTGTGCCAGCAACTGAGAATAGGAATCCACCGGAGGTTTGCATTAGAAGGAATTATGTTAATGTGCCACTGGGAATGGATCACAATTTTTAAAGGCATTTTACACATGATTATTGGGGTGTTTTGATGCAAATTACAGCATGTCTGCTGGATGTCCCAGCTGTGCCACCAACATTTCAGCTGCAAATCTGGAATTAATTGGTATTGATAAGCTCAAATGCATGATATGGCTGATATTAATGCATTCTCCCCGTGGAAAAATATTATTTAAGATAACAGGCTTGTTTCTAAAACCTTGGTTTAGTACCATCTGTTCTGGCACTTGCACTGGATCAAATTTTAAAGCTGGGTTTTATCTCAGAGTGGGTGAAATGCTCAGATCAATACTCACTCTTATGGTGCTCTTGTAAATAAAACATGGATTTTGCAACTGCATAAAAACCTGGAGGATTAAGCCAAACATCATTTAAAAGGCAGCACCCCCCCATGCATGCAGCATTTAGAGCTGGAAATCAAAGGAAACTCTGATATTCCCACCCTGCTGCTCCTTTGATCCAGCCCAGGAACTTTATTTTGGCAAGACCACGATTGCCTGTTTTGTCTGCAATGCCAAGGATGGAGTAACAATCCATGTTATTCATGGAAAAATATGGAGTTGAAGCCCAGAGTTCCTCAGGTTTATCCCCACAGAGCTGAGACTGGACCCCAAACACTCCCCAGAGCCTTCCCTCACGTTGCTGGAATAATATTTTCTCTCATTATCTCTTGCTCCTTCCCAGTCTCCAAACGATGGGAACACTCCTGGAAGGGCAAATCCTCATCTGATACTCCTGGGCTAATTGGTACCTGTTAGGGAGCAAAAACTGACACCACCAAATTTTAAATAATGCTGAAAAATCTACCACGAGGGGCAAAAGCCAGACAAGGAGATTCCCAAAACTGTCAGAGCTGCCAACAGTGCAAAAGAGACTCTATGATGCTTTCAAGTCCAAAATGAAGAGTTTCTGCTGTAATTCACATTTGTTTCTCACAAGATGGAAATGGTGGAACTGTCACCAGAGTTAAAGGCCTTTATTTAAATGCAATAAAATAGTTTCTGTTCCAAAAGTAGCTAAAGAAGACACGAGAGGGGAATTGCTAAAGCCAAATCATTTAAACACAGGCAGGTTGAGGCAGTTCCCATCCCAGAGCTGTAGAAGAAACCTGTCCATGCTCTCTGCAGGATATCCTGGGCTGGCCATACCCCCACCCATCCTGGGAAACCCAAATCACTCCACATCTGCTGGCCTTACAGCACCCAAGCCAAACCATGGAATGGCTGGAATGAAGCCCAAACAACCCAGGATTTGAGCTGGGGGCAATTCCCAGGAGCTTGTGGAAAAGTGACCAGTCAGGGTCACCTTGGCAGAGTCAGGAGCTGGGCTGTAAAGGGAGGAGTGGTTGTACATTCAGGATCCTAAAGGGGCATCTGACCCCATGCACGAGCATGTTCAGAAGTTAGACAGATCAAATCAACATGACACCTTTTTTTCCCCAAATATGTGCCCCAGTAGATTGAAAATCATCAGAAGTAAGAAATACCCAAAAAGAGAAGTTCTGCAGCAGTGGGGACTGCAATGGTTCTGAAGCCTCAGGTTTAGATTTTCTATTTTCAGATTCTGAGCTGCTTTAGTGTGTGGGTCTGAGCTTCACATGAGGGGATGGTGAGCTCTCTGCACAGAGCAGGGAGACAAAACAATTCCTGCTCCAGCTGGGCACCAAGGACAAATGATCCAAATCTCAGCCCAAGAGCACAACCAGCGTGGGCTGGAGAGAGAAAAACAAGCAGGATGGGAGTGCATGGGCTAAAGCTGGAATTGGCCAATGAACTGCAATCTGCACATGGAGCAGAGCTGATCACAGGGAGAGACCCCGGGAGCGCTCGTGCATTTTGGGACCATTTTGGTTCCTCTTGGGTGCAGCCCTGGCTGGGCTCTTGTGCTGCCCAAGGTGGATCCATGGAGGAGATCCTTGGAATCAATCCCTGCTTTATTCTGGAACTCTGTCCAGCCTCTGCTCTAGGACAGCCTGCACAGGGCATCAGTCCCTTATTTTAAGTCCCCCAAATCTCTAAACCAGCTGTGACCCTTGAAAGGGGACTGCCTTGCAAAGTGTTCTTGGTGCTAATTGCTGGGCAGAACTGTGGCAAAATAATGTGTCCATTCATCTGGAGCAAAATCAGGATGGAGAGAAAATTTGTTTGTTTAAAGAAATTTGGCTGGGGAACCACAGCAGGGTAACATTTGTGATTCATTTTTGCTGAGCACTGATCTTGGCTGGCTCAGGCACCAACAACAGCATCCAAATACCAGCTCAGATGATAAGTGCTTTCCTTCCTCACCCAGGTAACCAGACATGTTTTCCTGTTAACAAGATCAATAAACTTGACACACTCAGAAATGGATGATTAACTCCTTTTACAGTATTTGAGGTGGCCCGGGGTTATTGCTTTGAACAGCCAGAGCTGCAACATCAGGAGTGGTTTTAATTATCAGGATAAATAATGTAACACCTTGTAATCTTCTCTCTTGCACTGCAGAACTTTGTGATGGAGCTGCACACACTGGGAGTGAGTAGCAACTACACACAGGCTGGCTGAGCAGTGATGTTATCCTTGTAGGAAAACTCATTCCCAAGGTTTCACACCCTATTGAAGTAATGAAAGGCCCTTGGGTCACTACAGATTTACTCCCACTTTTAATGTTTTTGCTAGGCTGAATAAACACTTGCCCCAACACTGGTTCTCCTGAAGGCTGCAGGAGCCTGCAGTAAAATCTTAAGTTGAGCTTGGGATGAGTTGAAATTGAAAAAGAATACGTTTAGATGGGATATTGGGAAGGAATTGTTCCCTGGGAGGGTGGGCAGGCCCTGGCACAGGGTGCCCAGAGCAGCTGTGGCTGCCCCTGGATCCCTGGCAGTGCCCAAGGCCAGGCTGGGGCACCCTGGGGTGGTGGAAGGTGTCCCTGCCATGGGATGAGCTCTGAGGTCCCTTCCACCCCAAACCATTCCATGATTCTGAGGGAGGGAAGCTCTGCAGCTGCCCAGCTCCCAGCTGGGACAGGGATCTCCAGGGACAAGCTGAGGTCCAGGACCCAGCTCTGGATCCCAGCCTGGGATGTCCCAGCAGGCAAAGAGCAAAGGCTCTAAGGGGAGCAGAACCCCAAAGTGCCCATGGAAAGGAAGGATTTCCATACAGACAGAGAGCACTTTTCATGTGGCTGGAAGAATGCCAAGGACAGGAAACAAATCCATCCCACAGAGCCACAGATGCTGCCTCTCCCCCTGCCAGTGCCCTGCGCTTGCAAGGCTGTAATTATTATTATTATTATTATTATTATTATTATTATTCCTACTTTTTGTTCTCCTGAATAATTCCTACCACAAGCAACCAGAGCTTGCACTACTGCAATGTTTGAAATGTTTCATCTGCAGTCATTTTCCAGCCCACTGGAAGAGAGGCTGGCAGATAAACCAAAAACCTGCTGGAAGCTGTGCCCAGAGCTGAGCTTTGGATCTGCTGAACCTCCAGCAGATCCCTCAGTGCTCCTCCTTTCCCTGGTTCCCATCAACACAAAACCAAAAGAGCAGGAGAGGATTTGTTTAAGGAATATCAGCAACAGCTGGGCACTGAAGTAAAAGCACAAAATGAGACAGAGATTGAGATTTGCCCACTGAGATTTTACTGCTGGCTTGTGTGAGAGGTTTTACTGTGACCACAGAAATATTATAGGCCTTTAAATGGGATTTCCCTCCTAATTAAAGGCCTTATGGCCCAGGGGAACCTCAGAGATGACCTCAGATATTGTAAGTGGGCTCTGAAATGTGTGAGAAGTTCTTTATTCCACCCTTCCACCCAGCCACTCCCAGGAAAGTTCTAGAGCAGCATTTGGCCACCAGACACTGCAGGGATTGAAGCAAAACAAGGACTTTGAAAGCCACTTGTTCCACCTGAGAGATGTTCCATTTTCTCTTCCAGAAAATTCTAATTAAGTCACAATTTCATCAGTCAGTTTTCTGACTCAGTTACACTGAACTCATGACAGCCAGACACCATTTTACACTCAGGTCAGAGAATTATTTCCCTTCTTCCCTCCTCCACCTACAGCCCTTTCCACTCTTCCCCAGGAGTGAAACATTGGGCAATAGAGGCAGTGGGGACCAGAAAAACTCAAATTATCTGTTCTTCTGCAGCACTGAATCCTTGCAATGACTCTGAACCCACCAGAGGCTGGCGGGGAGGGAACTCGAGGACCTTGGTTTCAAATAATTTAACTTTTTGTTGCATTTTATTTTTTAACTGCATAAGATAGACCAGCAAACGCCCAAAACAGAAGAGAAAGCTCCCAAAGCCTGGGACTGAGGTGCATTTTCCCTAAAATACAATGTTTGTCCCCAAAACAACATTTCCCACCTCTGTTTTAGCAGCTCGGCAGTGACAGGCCACTGAAGAAGGAATTGGGTTGGATTTACAAATCAAACTACAGATCAGTGATTTTCCTGTGCTGCCTCAAACACAACAAAAATCAGGTTTCATTTCACATGAATTAGAGACTCCCTAAAACATCATTTTTTATTTGTCCTCTTTGAGCACACATTCAGGCCAAGTCCTTCCAAAGCCAGGCTCAGCTGAGCCAGGACTGGAACCTGAGCCAGGCCAGGATGGCTGAAATCCATTGTCACTGTAATATTGTCAGCTGTTTCCTCAGCCTTCAGGCTCAAAGAAATCCCTCTAAGCCACTTAAAATGTCCTTCTGATTAGAGCTAAATGAGAATTTTTTGATTAAACCTGCCTTAAAGAGCAAACCCCACCTCCTGAGCATGGAAAGCTTTACAAAAACCCAGAGGTTTGGCCCCAAGTGCTGCTGAGAGCTTTTAGCAGCTCCAGCAGGGATTTTGGGGCTGGCTTCAAAAGAGCTCTTACCTGCAATGACCACATGAAATATGGGAAAAGCAGATTATTCCTCTGCTCTGAAGCACTGCCAGCATCTCCCTCCTCTCTGCTGGGTTAGGGGCTCTGTAATTTTCATCTTCTGACACAAATGCTTGATGGCCTCAGCTTGGTTTCAGCAAAAAATAAAAGCAACCTTTGCTTTTATTAAAAAATAATAAATATTTTATTGTATGAATATTAATTTTATACATAACCATTTTATTTTTATTTAATAATACATAATAAAAGCAAAGTTTGGAAGCTCAGAAAGTTTAATCAAATCCAATAGTTTTGTTTCCAAGCAGGCTTAGCATCAGCCTTAATGTGGAGTTTAGGAACACAGGTCCCCTGTCCTGGGGGGTGAACTCCAACCCAGACAAAAAGGGTGACAGCCAGGAAAAAGGGTGACATTAAGGCATTAATGGGTCTTGGGTTTGAACTTTTTTTTGTTATGGTTAAATGTGTGAGATGCTATTTTTGTTTGGACTTAGATGTTTATTTGTTTTTATTGATACTACAGTTTTATAAACTGTGAATTTTATAGTATTTCACGTTCATAAACTAAAAAAATTAAGCTGTATTTATTTTTTTGTAAGGCTTTTTAAGGATAAACTGTTTAATTCAGAGATTAAAATTATTTTTATTTTCAACTTAATAACTAATTACTTGTAGTTTGTAATGTGGACTTTTTTATTTAATTATACAATATTACTTAAACTTGTGAAGAAGAAGGTGAAGAAGGAGTATTAGCTTCTGTTCTAAAACTTTCATTTTGGTTTATATATATGATTAGATGTTAAAACCTCAAACTTTAAGTTCTCTACTAGGTGATATTATACACTTCTATTTAAGCTACACCCTTCTAATTTCAGTTTTATTATTTAATTTTGGAAGCTTTCTTTAGGGTTTTAGGTTAAATGTAGTGTTAGTGTTTGTCAGTAGAGAAAGTCTAAAATTCTGAGTAACCAGGGTTCCAACAAATGGGAACAATATTTGGCAGGTTGGGCTGTTTGGTTTAACTCACAAGACTGGGTTTATTATTGGTCAGACCCAGACTTCCAACTGGGCTTAATGATATTTATTATTTTTTACAACAGTTGAAGAATATCTCCATGAACACAACAGCCTGCAGGAAATGATCAGCAGATATAATGCAATTTTCCACCATTTCCTGATTTTTTTTTTGCCTTTCTGTTGTCAAAATCTTCAAAATGATCCTCACTTTGCTCTTTTTTAAATAAATCAGGAAAACAGGCAGAGAGTCTGTATTTCAGGGTCAAATTATGTCATCACAGGATTTCTTTAGTGTTGTGGAAAGACTGATAACTGAGATATCCAATTAGAGAAAGGAAAGTTTATCCAATATCTGTACTTTACTTATCAGTCCCCTTGGAATCATAGATTTATAAAGGTTGGGAAAAATCCTTGAGTCCAATAAATAACCAGGACCCTGGGAGGGATTTGAGAATTTCCTGGATCCAGGGTTTAAAAAAGGCAATAAGGTCTTGATATATATATAAAAAATGAATATAAATAAATTCTGATACATAAATAAAGGCAATAAAGATAGAATGACAGCACAAATGCCTCTTTCAGTGTTATGCTCACTCTCAACTCCCCCAGTCCCCAGGATGTGGCCACAAATCGAGGATGCCAGGCCAGGGAACCCTGCCTGTGTGGAAGTCTGATGGAAACAGAAACCCCAAACCCCTCAAAGCTGCCTGGAGCATTCCACAGGGGCCACCTCCACCCCAAACATTTATTCCCACCTGCAGTAGCTCTGGGTGACCCTGCACAGAAGGAAAACCAAGCCAGCTCTCAATGGCACGTTGTCTTCCCTTTGTGCTCCCCATGCCCAAGTCCTAATGCACTTCACTCCCTGCTTAAAAAAATAATGACACCTCTGTAATTAATTTATTTTCAGATAATGCAGCTCTGTCTCCTGGGCCTTTCCCCCGTGCCACGTGTGGGCAGGAGGGGTTTCTGTTTGCACTGCCCACAGATAAGGGAGCACTTCAGCTGGCATCTGCAGAAATACTTATCAGACACCCTTTGAAAAGTCAAAAGAACTTTGTAAGGTCAATCTTTCACCGAACTCCAGGCCAATTTTCTTTCTGTAGGCTTGCCACAGCGTAACAAAATACAATTTAAGGCTCTTCATGGGAAGAACTTGGCTGTTTGCAGCACTGCTCACATGAAAACCAGTGGGTGATGCAGGGCCACAGCAGACGGGAGCAGGTGGATTTTGGGAAGGAATTCCTGCCAGGGAGGGTGGGCAGGGGCTGGAATAGAATTCCCAGAGCAGCTGTGGCTGCCCCTGGATCCCTGGCAGTGCCCAAGGCCAGGCTGGACACTGGGGCTGGGGCAGCCTGGGACAGTGAGAGGTGTCCCTGCCATGGCAGGGGTGGCACTGGGTGGGATTTAAGGTCCTCTCCAGCCCAGCCTGTGATTCCATTCCATTTTCTGTCCCAGGCCACTCCTGCAATAGTTTGGGCTGCTCCCCACAGACCAGGTGCCCAGTGGCCTTCCAGCTGCACCAGCTCCAGTTCAGGCCCCTCTAACACACCTTAAACCTTACTTCCCACGTGTCTGGGAGATAAGGGGAGGTGGAGAGGCAAAGGAGCCTGGGATTCCCAGATAAGGTGTATATTTAGCTACCTAAGTACCCTGAGGTGATAAAACACCAGCCTGGAACAGGCCCTGGAGCCAATTCACTTCACACAAGATCCGACTGTGGCTTCCCAAATTCTGTATTACATTTACCCGGAGGTTTTCAGTGCTTTTTGCTCACTCAGGAAAACCCAAGAGCACGAATCCCAAAAACCTGAGCACCCTCAGCAGCCACTTCATTGTCCCCAGTGCCAGAGCAGAACAATCCAGGGGAAAGGTGGGACAGTGGTGATGCCTTGTGCAGGCTGCCTTGGAGCAGAGGTCCAGAATAAAGCAGGGATTGATTCCAAGGATCTCCTCCATGGATCCACCTTGGGCAGCACAAGAGCCCAGCCAGGGCTGCACCCAAGATGAACCCAAATGGTCCCAAAATGCACGAGCGCTCCCGGGGTCTCTCCCTGTGATCAGCTCTGCTCCATGTGCAGATTGCAGTTCATTGGCCAATTCCAGCTTTAGCCCATGCACTCCCATCCTGCTTGTTTTTCTCTCTCCAGCCCACGCTGGTTGTGCTCTTGGCCTGAGATTTGGATCATTTGTCCTTGGTGCCCAGCTGGAGCAGGAATTGTTTTGTCTCCCTGCTCTGTGCACAGAGCTCACCATCCCCTCATGTGAAGCTCAGACCCACACACTAAAGCAGCTCAGAATCTGAAAATAGAAAAGCCAAAACCTGAGGCATCAGTGGCATGAGGGAGGTAAGTGTGCAGCAGATGAAAGAGCCCATGGACAGGACAGGGCCAGCTCTCCCTGGGAACATTCCCACTGCAGCCCTGGCAGATAACCTGCCTGAGCCCCTGGCAAACTGAGGGAGGATTATTTTCCCTGGGATGAAGTCATGCAGCAGGATGAACATGGTTTGTGTCAGCATCAGCCACTCAGGCTCCAACCTTGCACCATGTGGGGCTTTTTTTCCCCCCAAATATATTTATGTTGGCCTCTGCATGGAATATCCCACTTCAGAGCTGTGTCCCAGATCCCACGGGGTTCTAGGAATGAGCTGCTGCACCAGCACACAGTGGGACTGTAAAAGATCCCACAGCAAAACACCTGGGAATTGTGTCCAGTCCTCATTCAAAATTTCCATCACTGAACAGCAGGAGGGAGTTTCTGTGCCAGCCACAAAATGTGGGACAGGCTGGAATTCCAGGATTCCAGGAGTCAAACCTGGCACCAGAGTGCAGGGACATCATTCCCAGGATGCTGCTGGAGCAGTGAATCTGTTCTGGCCTCTTGGCTGGCATTTTTTCTTCTCTAAATTTTACCTTCTGTGGCCAAAAGAGGAAAGTCTCTGTGTTTCTCTTTGAAATCCACAATCACACTCACAGTTGGCCAAGCCTCACCTGGATGCTGGCCAGTGCTTACACATTTTCTTGTTGCTGGCACACAGAGCCACTGTACAAAAGATCTGTTTTACTAAAAAACCCAGATGTGTTTAGCTGAAAGTTAAAAAAAGAAAAATTAAAAAAAAAAATCTCAATGACTGAAAAAGATGGGAAATCCAGGGGGGGTTGTGGTTTCCCAAGCCTTGCAAGCTATTTATTTCTGGGAATCACAAACCCTATTTCATTTTATGAATCAGATGCTCCTTAAAGTTACAGCCCTCTTGTCTCCTCTTTTCCCCTCTCCTTGTTCCCAGTGGTTAAATAAAGAACAAAACAATGCCATATTTAGGATATTTATATATAGAAGAGGCTCCATGAAGAACAAAAGGACTGTTCCAGAGGAATACTGGCACCAGCATGTACATATTCCACTTGGGAATATATCCCTGCCATACACACCCAGGTTAAACCTTTTCAAAACATGCTCACAACACAATAAATAATAAATACAGAGCATTTTCCTGCACTCTTCTCACTGGATTCCACTCCAGCAGGGTTTTTCCAGCTCATTTTTACACCAGCCCATGTAAACTGGCATTTTCCTTTTCTTTCTCACTGCAGCTCTTGTGGAAGTTCTTGCCCCACCACCTCTAATTTCAGTGATTTGTGCCCAGGATTTCTCCTGCAGTGGGCAAAGTTTGGGATAAGCACAAAGCCAAGGCTCAGGGAAAGGGGAACAATGGAGAATGAGACAAAAAGAATGGAAAGATTGGGCACAGAGCATTTCCCAGGCCAAAGGATCTCTGTTGTTCCATTAAATCCTCTCATCCCCAGGACTCTGCTGTGCCCTGACCTGGTTCTGTTCTGGTTCTGATCCCTGAGGTGAACACACATTTCTGTGTCCTTTAGGGACCAACCTTGCCATGCATGATGGATAAAAGTCACTTTCAAAGGGATGTGCAGCACAGGAACTTCAAAAATAACCTTAAAAATCTGAGTTTTGGGGGAAATTTAGAGGAGCAATGGCTACAGTTCAAATTCCTGGCTTAGAGGAAGGTGTCCACAGCAGGGGTTGGAATTAGGGGATCTCTGAGGTCCCTTCCAACCCAAACCCTGCTGGGATTGTGTGATAAATTTGTGTGCACAGTGCACAGACACAGAGCACTGCACAAATGCACCAGTGAACCACCAAAACACTGCCTTTGATCTCCCTAAAAATAAACTAAAAATATTAAATCAACCCAATTTGAGTTTGAATTCAGAAGTTCATGGCTAAAAGAAGGAGATGCATCAGCTGAGGGTGGCCTGTTCCTGCCAGAGCTCCTGACCTCTCTGCCCTCCCAGGCTGCTGTGGAGTGCCCTTGACACCATCCACGTTGTGGAAATGATTCCAGCACTGGAGAGCCTGGAGCTGCCTCCTGGGGACACATCCAGGGGTGGGACATGGGCATGCACAGCCTCCCCACATCCCTGAGCTGCCTGGAGCTGGCCCTGCATCTGCAGCACCTAAAGATATAATAATAGAATATTTTATGTTATCTATTGTATCTTTAAATTATATTTTAAAATATTATTCTAAATTTTATATTAAAATTATTCATATCTATATTATATTTCTACATTATATCTATATAATATATTTATATAATTCTTACTATATTTTATATTATTTTTATAAATGTTTTATTTTATATTATATATTATATTACATTAAATATTATCTTTTCTATTGTAAAATAATATTTATATTTTATATTTATATTTTATTAAAATTTTTAATATTTTCTATTATTTAATAATATTTATATTTTTATGTTGTTTCATTAAATAAAACATATATTTTAATATGTTTTATTATAAATATTTTATATATTTCCATTAAATTTTATTATTATGTAATATAAATAATTATTTTTTTCTAAAGCACAAGTAGAGTTTGGTTTTTTTTTGTTTGGGTTTTTTTTTGTTTTGTTTTGTTTTGTTTTGTTTTGCTTTTTTACAAAAGAAGCTTCTCCCAGCTAAGTCAGAGCAGCAGAGCAGGACCATGGAATGTGATCCCAGGGGTTTTACAGCTTGTCCAGCAGGGCAGAGTTAAAGGAAGGATGCTCAGGGCCCCAGCAGCACTTTGCTTCAGACTGATTTCCAAATCAGACTTTTGGCCATTTCTCTTAGGGAAAGCAGCAAAAATAACACACAAGAATCACTGTGTTATCTATCCCTTTCACAGAACTCATCATCTCACGTTCCCATTCACACTTGGCCCGTCTGTTTTTCTATAAATTATGGAGGGAAAAGGGCCGAGCGTGTGCATATTTTTAAAAACAGGATCCTCAAATGAAATCTGTAAATGAAGAGCACCTTCCACTCCTGGGTGACTGATAAAAACCTGGGAACAGCAGGCCCAGGAACTTGCCATCAGGTTTTTTCCTGATTTTATGCCCCAGCTCCCAGGCTATTCCCAAGGAAAGTGTTTCCCCAGAGGGAGGATGATGAGGGAGGACAGCCAGGAACTTCATCTCTCACCCTGCAGCTTGAAAACTGCCGCAGATGGGCTTGGTTTGCACAGAAAGAAAAGCAGAAAAATTCATTTCATAGCTACAAATTCATTTTGAAACTTGTAGAGGGAGAAGGCTACACGAGAGTCACACAATCCAGTCCCCAGGACACTCTTTGCATGCAAGGAACAGCAAACACTAAGAACCAGAATTCGAGGTAATTTCCCTCCTGCATTTCACAACATGCAAATGAAGTGTGATTAAATTTCTTTTTCGGTAACAAAATCATAATTATTACAAGTACAAAATCAACTATTAAAGAGAACTTCTCCCTTTCTTTTCACTTTTTCACATCCTTTGTGTGTATTTTACCTGGTTATGTTGTGGGGGTTTTTTTTGGAAGGGGAGCAAAAAAAACACCAAACCCTTTGCCAGAAAGAAAAAACGGGAAAAAAGATTCCCAAACGTATTTTGTTTTAAAAAGTGAGGCACTCCTGAGTGGCCCAGACAGGGAAATTCCAGCCCAGCTCTGCTCTCTGTGCTCACACTGCTCCCACGTGGGCTCTGACCACCAAGGAGGTGATGCTTAACCCCACAAATTTCAGAAACCCCAAACTAGGTGGGAGCAGCACAAAATCCCCATTTTCTCACCTCATTCATTAAGTCTCCAAACTGCTGGAGAGCCCAACAGCCCCCAAATCCCACAGCAGCAGGAAACTTCCCTCCCCAGAGCCCCAGAACCACCAAACAGGGCTGAAACCCCAGCAAAGAGCTCCCCTTCCAAAACAAACTCCAGGATTCCACACAGGCACCTTCACAAGGGGAGATAAAACCACATTTTAGGCTGTTCCATTAGAGGGCATCCTACAACATCCTTTTGTGGTCAGATGCTTCTCCTCATTCATATCCTCTGCAATGATTCATGGAAGATCTTCCATAAGGAGCCAGGAGCATTCACATCCCCAGGTTTTTGCATCCCTTGTAATTGCATTCCTTGCATTAATAGATGAATTTTCTGGTTTAGTTGGTTCTGTGTTTCCCTCCCCTCACCAGGAGAGGTGGATTTTCAATATTTTTCCACAATGTGAGATGTGAATAAGCACCACAAAACTGATTCCAAACCTCAGGACAGCCAGAGATCACACTTGAGAACAATAAGGCACTGAAAAGGTGAGCAGGTTTGATCAGGTATTTTGAAATTAGAGACAGAAGTGAATATTCTCAAAAACTGCCCAAGACAGAAGCTCCACTGCCAAAATACAACGTGGGGAGTGCTCAGAGCCTGCAGCAGGAGCCAAACCTGAGCTCCAGGACACAGGGAGCTCTGGTACAAACAGCTCCCACCCACCTACTCAATCTAAAAAAATCTTTAAAAATCTTTTCAGGCAGTTTATTAATACAGGTACAGAGAGACAGACACCGTTTACGACCCTTAAAATCAGCAAGAAGCCCCTGGGTAGTAAAATATGCTTGTAGTGATAAATATTTTCCAGACTGGGCTCTGACATGGATGAAGTACCTGTAGGTGCACTGAAATCACTTCACAGACTGAAGGCACCAGAGGATCTAAAGGTAATAATATTGGAAATTAAGAAGTCTGGGGTAAGAAACAGGAGTTGACACGATAACATGAAAATTTCACTGCGAGACAGATAACTCAGTTACAATAAATTACCATCCTATCTGACTTAAAAAGCAGAATGGAAAAGTGCTCCTGTCACACCAAATGACAAATGAACTTCTGACTGCTGAAATGCAAGATTAATGAAGGCACAGAAGAGACATGAAAGGACTTACGAGGATCCTGGGCTTGCTGTTGGCGGGGGACCTGGAAAAGTGACAGAAGAAAAACAGCAGGATGAGTTACGGCGAGGTAGCAAGCAGGAAGCTTTTGAAAACCTTTTAAAAGATAAAAGCACCAGTCTGTGGTGTTGGCTGTGGTTTATGGAGTTGAACAGAGGAGTGGCAGTCCCTCAGCACCAAAGACAAGCCTGTATTGGCTGCAGAACATGACATGAGGACAATAAACAGGTGAGCAACTCACCCTCCTCTTGAAACTGCCTTAGGAGAACACCTAATGATTAATTTCTTATCAGAAAACAGAAAACATGGGAGATTTATGAAAAAAAGACGATGAAACTCATCACATCCATCATTCCTTGTGTGTTATTTGTCCAGTTCCAAAGAGGATTAACCAGGACTGTGTGCAAATATCTTCATCTCAGTGAATTATTTCCCCCTGACCATGGAGGAGGAGGGGGAGAAGACACACAAAACCTGTTTCTTGTTTGGAATCTTCTGAGTGGTAAGATCAGCTTTGAAGGCAGTTATCTCAATATAAACTTGGGAGAATGAGTGCTTATTTTCCCTGACAGGTATATATGTGTCTCATCTCAGGCCCTCAGCCCGCAGTGCCAGCTGAAGTTTCTCACTCAGCAGACACAGAGGTCGTTCAGAATAAAGGAGGTTTTCTCCTCTGGTCTGAATCTACCCAGATACCCCATTAATGGGGGCTCAGCCTGGAGAAAAGGAGGCTCAGGGGGCCCTTGTGGCTCTGCACAACTCCTGACAAGAGGGGACAGACAGGGGGGTCGAGCTCTGCTCCCAGGAACAGGGACAGGACAAGAGGAAAGAGCTTCAAGCTGTTCCAGGGGAGGTTTAGATTGGATATTGGGAAAATTTCTCCTCCAAAAATGTTGGAAGAGTCACAGTCAAGGCGGTCACCATCCCTACAACTGTTCAAAAAACTGGATGTGGCACCTGGGACATGGTTTAATGGTGAACGTGGTGGTGGTGCTGGGTGCTGGTTGGACTTGGTGATCTTGGAGGCCTTTTCCAACCTGAACATTACATGAAAATACAGCTGTTGTTACACTCCCATGGATCCAATTATTTAGGAAAGCTGTGGATGGGGTTAAAAGGGCAGAGATCCCAGCCCTGCAGGACAGACAGCAGGGTCCAAAGTCTCTCTCAGGGGTGTCCCATGGCTCCTCAGCTCCCCAGGACCATTTCTCCAAGCTCCATCCCAAGGCATGTTTCTGCCCTGCCATCCTAACAGCCTCTCTGGGAAGCCCATTTTGAGCCAGCTCATGGATTCCTGGGCTCTCTGATAACCTGAGTTTAATAAATTTAACAAACTTGGCTTTTCCAACCTTTTCCAACCACACAACGCCACCACACCAGCGCACTGCTTTCCCCTGGACAAACACCTCCTTCTAAGTAAGACCTGGGACAATTTAAGAGGAGGAAACTCACCAAACTTCACAAAGAGCACCCCGGTGGTGGAAACTGTCCTCCTGCCGTTGGTGGCCACGCACTGGAAGTAGCCGGTGTCGGTGGTGTCCAGGTTGCGGATGCGCAGGCGGGAGCCGTAGGGGGTGGCTCGGAAGGAGATCCTGCGGGGCTCCTGCACCACGGGAGCGTCGTTCTTCAGCCACCTGACTGTGGGAGGGGGGTTCCCTGACACCTTGCAGTGCAGCTCTGCCGTCTGGCCCAGGGTGGTGGTGATGTTGTTCATGGGTTCGTCCAGCGTCAGGAAATAATCTGGAGTTGGAGAGAAGAGAAGGGGAATGAAGAACTCCAGAGCAGGGAATGTCATTGTGGAGAAAGCTCCTGCTTGTCTTTGGATGAGACACAAAGGAGGTGGATAGCAGGGTTCCCCCTGCTGTTTCAACGCCTCCTATTTGGCTTCATTTAGCACAGAAAAACCACTGCTGCTCTTTTTACTTTTCTTTTTCTTAACCGAAACACAGGCAAAACATCTCAGCACTCCAGTTGTTCATTGATGCTGACTGCTGACCTGCCTCCGCTCATGCCAGAATCCACCAAATGTAGGAATATATGAAAGGAACAATTCAGAAGTGAAAATCCTGTTACCCAGAGAAGCTGTGGCTGCCCCTGGATCCCTGGCAGTGCCCAAGGCCAGGCTGGACAGGGCTTGGAGCAGCCTGGCACAGTGGAAGATGTCCCTGCCCATGGCAGGGGTGGCACTGGATGAGATTTAAGGTTTCTTCCAACCCAAACCATTCCAGGATTTTGTGATCCTGTCTTCAAGCCATTTTGAGTGACTCAAAGGCAGAGCAGATAGCATGTTATCCATGAGTTTGTAAGCACCAGCTGCAGAGATGAGGAATAAGGATCATATCTGGGAAAGGAGACTTTATTCTCACTCAGTATTTCCATGGCTAAGAGTACTGAAGATTATCTCCACTCTGAAATAGGGTTCATGATTGAAAAATCAAATTACATTAAAATTACAAAGATGAATCTCTCCTAATCCATTCCTGAGCACTGCCTTCTGTCAAGGGCTATTTCACTGGGCATCCCTCAGGAAGAGGCCCATTCCTCGTTCACTATTCACCACTTCATTAAATCCTTTAAAGGCAGGGAGGGAGATGGGTTGGGGATGGGGAATGGAATCCTCAGGCTCTCATCTCCATGTCAAGAGGTTCAAAACTCATGGTGGCCATCATCAGCTGCTGGCTGTCCCAGCAGGGTGGCCAAGGAGTGAGAAATCCCAACTGTATTTGGCTCCTGAACTCTCAGAGCCAGACCAGGAGGTCAAGAAAAGCCAGAATCAGGCAGTAAACTTGGAATCACAGAATTATTTGGATTGGAAGGGACCTTGGAATTCATCCATTTCCACCCCCTGCCACAGGCAGGGACACCTTCCACTATCTAAGGTTGCTCCAAGCCCTGTCCAACCTGGTCTTGGACACTTCCATCCCGTGCTGCTTGTGCTCCATCACTCTCAAGTCCATCTGCAGTTCACTCCAGCAAGAAACCTTCCTAAAAGTGTGAAAAAACCCTCCAGCATGTTCCAAACCAGCTCAGCCACCCAGCCTGCCTAAGTAAGCCACTTCCCTAATTATTCCTGTAATCTTGGCTTGCCCAGCTCCTCCCTTCATTATGGTTTGTGGAGAGCAGTATCTCTTGCCTTTGTTTTTAATCTGTTTAGCACACAACTTACCCTGTGTTTGCACAGCACTTTGAACAAAGCGTCCCTGTCCTCACCTGGTCCCAGGAGCCATTTGGGACAAACATTTGGCACCCAGGCCCTGCCCACAGATATTTTTTTTCCACGTGTATTTTTTCAATTAAGTTCTAATGTGCAGGTGTGACTGGGCTTCTCTCAGGGAGCAAGGGACTGGATGAGAGGGAACAGCCTCAAGTTGCACCAGGGGAGGTTTAGATTGGGAATCAGGGAAATAAAATGTCATGGGAAGAGCTATAAAGTGTTTGAACAGGCTGTCCAGGACAGTGGTGGAATCACCATCCCTGGAAATGTTTAAAAACCATGTGGAGTGGCACTTGGGGACGTGGTTTAGTGGTGAACATGGTGCTGATTGGATTTGGTGATCTTGGAGGCCTTTTCCAACCTGAACATTCCATGATTCTATGAAAATACAGCTGTTGCTACACTCCCACGGATCTAATTATTTAGGAAAGCTGTGGATGGGGTTAAAAGGGCAGAGATCCCAGCCCTGCAGGACAGACAGCAGGGTCCAAAGTCTCTCTCAGGGGTGTCCCATGGCTCCTCAGCTCCCCAGGACCATTTCTCCAAGCTCCATCCCAAGGCATGTTTCTGCCCTGCCATCCTAACAGCCTCTCTGGGAAGCCCATTTTGAGCCAGCTCATGGATTCCTGGTCTCTCTGCACAATCTGGGTTTAATAAAGCCCCACTAACAGCCTGGGACCGGAGAACCGCAGTTAATTACCCAACGTAACATTTCTGAACCGCAGCCATTTCTTTAATTCCTGATAATGTTCCTTCAGCCATCTCCAGCCTAACAGGGAGAGAAACAGCCCTGGGATGGGCTGCCTGACAAACAGCACCGTGAACAGGATGTTTTAAAGGTCCTGAGCAACACAGGAGAGGCAAATAAAGGAGTGAGGATGTAGGGCAGGTTTCCAAAGGCTGGAAAAGGATTTTGAATATCAACAGAAGTTGTACGTCAGTGAAAAAGTGTGGCTGCAACTTCTCTGTAAGTACCAACACAAGTGGCCTCAAGAGCTGCTGGCTCCTCTAATTGTTCTTCATCTTCCTCCAGGAGCTACTGCAGAAACACTAAAACAAATACGTCTCCTAAATTCACCCTAGATTAGTCCTCAAATCTGTACATTTAGCATCTGAATCATAAACCAGATCAAGCGGCTCACCTGAGATGAGATTTAAACAGGGCGGGTTTGAAGCCATTGGGAGCTCTGGGAGATGTTTCTCACAGATAAAGCAGTTTTGGAATTGAAAAAAAACTCCCCAGAAAGCTTGGATTGCTGCTGAGGCACACGAAATGATGAGCATCCCTTCCCTGGCATGCACCAAACTCCTCCATTGCTGCCCTTGCCTGGTGTGGAGGGGTTGCAAAGAAGCCCAGTTGTATTTTTATCATGTCTCCCACCTTCCAAAGCCCATCAAAGGAGAAATTCTTCCCTGGGAGGGTGGGCAGGCCCTGGCACAGGGTGCCCAGAGAAACTGTGGATCCTGGATCCCTGGAAGTGTCCAAGGCCAGGCTGGAGCACCCTGTGATAGTGGAAGGTGCCCCGGGGCAGGGGTGGAATGGGATGGGATTTAAGGTCCCTTCCAATCCAAACCATCTCACCATAATTCATCTGCCCCTCTCCTGCCATCCAGGAGCCCTCCAGATGGAGTTGACTCCCTCTGACCTAAAGAACAACTTCTTAGAAAAAAGGATGGGTTTTGTGTACTGGGAACGATCCAGTCTGGTGGCACTGGCCTTTGGAAAGTCTGAGTTTAATCCTGGCTCGGAGCAGCCTTGGGTGAATCACCTCAGTTGTGATTTTTAGAAGAGCCAAAGGGAAGTAGACACCCAAAGCCAATCAAAGCTCACATGGGATTTGTGCAACTAAGGCCTTTTAAAAACAGCCTTAAACCTTTTGGCTCGATGTCTCCAGCCATAAAGTGAGGATAATAATCCCTCTTACATCATGGGGAGGCTGCTATGTACATTAATGAGATAATGCTCATAAAGCACTTTGAAGGTGAAAAGTGCTATGCTGGGATAAGCACTGTTATTATATTTTAAGTTAAATCTCAGGGTTTCGAGCACAGAACAAAAGCCTGCCCATATTTTAGAGTAGCACTCTATAAAAACATTTGGGAAACGTTTTAATTTACAGAAGTACGGGAGAATAGCCTGGAAGAGTTCTAAATAAAATTTAGCCCACCTATAATTTAATAATAGTCAAACTGATTTTTTTTTAATTTGTAAAAACAATTTACTGCTGGGCCTAGACCCTGAATGCCAAGTTTCAGCCCACAGAGAGGGTTTTTTTTAATGGCTGAGTTATAAACCCTTGAAAAATGCTGACAGCCCCTTTACTAGAGCAGCACTAGCGGGTGCCCTATAATGAACTTTTAAATGACTTGAGATAATATCTGGAAAGCCAAGCCTGAAATATATTTCTGGGTTTGAGCCATTGCCAAGGCAAACACAACACATCATAAGTCATCCTCATGATTCTGAGCGCATAAATTGGAGACACTGCATATAAAACCCAAATATTAGGTATCCTTCATGGCCAAACTTTGTGCTGGTTTGATGTTACAGAACAGCAACAGCTGTGCAAGGACGAAATGTAGAGTGTTGCGTGGCTCCAAAGAAGAAAAGTGTCTGTATTTCCACAGCTCTGCCTTGACATTGTTAAATAGGAGCCTGCCCAGTCCTAATAAATCCTCCACTATTCTACTACTTTTAAGTGGAACCCAGGTGGCTTTCAAAATAAAAGCTCGTCCTGGCCGGCCAAGGAATGTTAATCTGCTCTGTGACCACATGGTTACTCTATCTTAAATTACCAAAGACACAGCTCAGAGCAGTAACACCCTCTTGGCTTGCAGGAGGATTTTGCTGGCCACAGCAAGACCTTTCCCCCCAGCACCGTGTGTGCTGCATGTTTCTGATTTCACAAGGTGTTCAAAGCACGATGGGGATGCAGGATTAGACCCTGGAAGGGTCATTTTATGAGAAGAGTTGTTGTTTCATTTATCCTTCTCTTTCTGCCTTCTGATCTTTTGGAATATTCAAAGAAAAGCTAAAATTAAAGTCGCTGCTCAAGCCTAAACCAGCTTTAATCCAGGTGCACAAGAAAGGCTGGTGAGCCAAGTTCCTTCCACTACAGATGGGGAACAACACAGTTCTCTGCAAACATCTCCAGACCTTTCCTCAGCAGCTGTGGAGACACCTTTTCCAGCTGCTGCCTGGAAAAATTGTTTAATTTTGGATTTGGAGATTCAAACCTGCACTGCAGCACAAAAAGCAGAACCTGCCCTGGCTGGAGTAAGGCCCTGGGACACCAACATTCCAGTGCTTATTGCATTTATGGAATCCTGGAATGGTTTGGGCTGGGAGGGACCTCAACCCTCAGCTCATTCCAAACCCTGCCATGGGCACTAGACCAGGCTGATCAAGCCCCATCCAACCTGGATGTGTTTAACAAAACCTGGATGTGGCACTGGGTGCCAGGGTTTAGTTGAGGTGTTGGGGCTGGGTTGGACTCCATGATCTTTAAGGTCTCTTCCATCCCAGTGATCCTGTGAATTCTGTGAACCTGGCCTTGAATTATGTCCGTGAACTGAAAGGTTTGGCAGCTCCCTGGTTCTTTGTCACTGCACACACTGGAAAAATGCCCAAAAGTGTCTCAGGGAAAGCTGCATTTTCATTCATTCAGAGCCCTGGATCATCCACGAGTCCAGTGTGGTGCCACAGCTGGATGTGCTCCATATCCGCAAATATCGGCACTGCCACCGAGCTCACTCCACTGGGAATCTTCCATGTGGAATAATTGTCTTTGGAGAAGGTCAACCACACAGAATCCACCCAGACTGAAGATACTGGAGGGGCTTGCTGGCTGCTCCATGAAAAGGAAGGAAGCAGCAGGATCTCAGATGGAAGCGTGGCCACACACATCCCTGGGAAAAAGGATTCACCATGGATTGCTGGAGCTGCCCATCACTCACAGGGGAAGACAACTCCCCGTGGGTCTGGTCACCAGACCTTGTTATTTAAAGGGTAAAAGGGAAACTCCCACTTGGAATTTCATTTATTATAAATGAATAAACAAGAGGAATGACAGTGGGAGGGAAGAGATGCTGCACTCAATTCATGATCTGGCAACTCTTGAAGAATATCAGGGTTAAAGAAGTCCAGATAATCACATGGAAATATCCAATGTCTGCAGTCTTGGGACAAAGGAAACCTTCTGCTGCCTCAGCTTGCCCAGCTTGACTTCCAGTGGTTTCCTCAGAGATGTGCAGGAGTCAGTTTGGGATGCACATGGAAGTTCTGTCCTGGACTTTCCCTTCCCGGACTCCATCCAGAGGGTTCAGTGCCACCCAGGATAACTCCCTGACCTCAAGCAGGCAGGGCACAGCTCGAGGCCTGATGGCTTTTCAGATCTCCATGTGTGACTGTCACTGGGATTCCCAGAATTAATTTTGATATTCTGATAATTGGCAGCTTAGAGACGGTGCTGGGCTTGTGGAGGGAAGCCAGACTTCCAAAAAATTATCTGGAACTTGAATCCCACTGCTTTTGGGTGGGAACTGGGCAACTCCCTGCCCTCCATGAACTCTTGGATGCATTTGAGAGTTGCTTCTGCCCCTCCTTTCATCAGACAACTCTGAGCTTTAAGGACAGATGTCTCAGAGGTCACTTTGAGGGGAAATGAAGCTTTTCTTTACTCAGGAACCAGTTTTATAGCCCAAGTAGGAAACCTCTAAACTTTATCACCAAAAAAAAAGTGATTTGGAATAGGTAAACAAATGTCCACATCCAGCTATAAAGCCAACTACTGAAAACCATCAAGGGATTTTGTTGTCACTTTAGAAGCTGCTCTGCAGTAAAGAGCCACAAAGAAAAACTCAAGCATTAAAGGGAGGGTGTATGGAAAGGTATGTGCCTCAAGATTAATGCTGTGGAGTCAAAGAAAAGCTGTTATTTCTGACATTTTGACATAGCATCACTTTAGGATCTGGTTCTTATTAGCCCTTTCTGTGCCTTTTAAAGGTCTATTTTTTTTCTACCAAAAATGTCAGGAAATTTGGAACAGAAACGTACAATAAAACACGTCCCTTGACCCTCTGATCTATCAATCTTTCAAATAAACAAAGATAGCTGGATGAGCCAGGAAAAGGTTATTATATATAGTTACCTTATGTATAATGGTCAATATTCACTGCACACACTCAGATTATACAAAAAATCTGATGTAAGTGCAGCTTTTTGTGGAAGATTTTTGCCATGAAAGCCCAAAGTTACTCAGGGTGGTTTCATTTTCAGGCTGTGTTCTGTGACCTTCAAATTTCACACCCTGTATTATTTATAAATGAGACATTCAAGAAACACAAATTCTCAAATAAAAACGTGCACTCCGTCAGTGGAAAAGCAAACAAAAGCAGCTAATGTACTGTGGCTAAAAAAATTTTCAAACAAAGTAGCAGTAATTTACTGCCCTGCTACTAACAGGACCCCACAAATCGAATCAGAACCCTGAGCCCCAACAGGGGAGAGCTTGATTTACCCCATATCCCCCAGATAATAAAGGAAAATAGAAAGGTAAATTGTGCATGAATGTGAAAGCTGTAATTCTTCCCCTTTCAGCACACGGATCAAATTCGCATCCAGTGATTTCAAAGGAGAATCTGGAATCTCTGAAGGACTGGGGCCAAAGGCAGGAGGCCTCGACCCACCTGGTTTTCCCCACGTTTGGTTGTGTTTATGTTGTTTGGGATGTAGTTTGCCTAAGAGTCAAACCCTCCCTGGGAGATCACTGAGATTTTCCCTCAAAGAACTCCCAGCCAGATCCTTTCCCTGCCTGGGAGGACATGCCAAGGGGGCAGCTTCAGCCTGGATTTGTCAGTGAGGGTGAGCCAAAGGCTCCCTGAGCAGCCTGGTTGCACCCCTGATGTCCTGCAGACCTTCCACTGCCTGCATTTTCCTCCTGCTGTGCTGCAGCTGTTGTCCAGCCCTTCCAGGGAATGTTCTGCCCACACTAGGATCTCCAGAAAGTTCAGGACACACAGTCCCACACACTGCACCTCTCCCACCCCTTGTTTGGACCCTCCACACTCATTTTGGGCTGTGCATCCCCAGATCACTGATATCAAGTGATCCTTGATATATGCCTTTGAATGTTAAGGATAAATCCCAGCTGAATTTTCTGCCAAGCTCCCCAGGGAATGTTTGTTCCAGGCACTGGGAAGTGCTGTGCCCCACAGAGGCTGTGGGGAGCTCAAAGCCTGGGCTTGGGATTGTGGATGTCTGGAATTGGAAATGGTTCCAAATACTTGTTTGCCAGAGCTGATAGGCCATGAAAGAAAAACAGGCAAAAACTCACAGCAGTGGTTTTCTCTGGAAGCTGAAGGACCAAGGAAGGGATCTTGGGAGGAGGAGGAGGAGGAGGAACCAACAAAAGAAATGAGCCCCAGCTCAGGCACAGCCAGGACACATCCCTGTGCCTCTGGAAGAGGCTGCAGGTGGGAATGGGGCACTGGGAGGACCCATTCCAGGGCAGCTGCATCATTCTCTTATCAGCCCTGCAGAATGAACAGCCACTGAAGCTGAATCCTACTCACAGTTAAAATAATATTCCAAAGCTGACTCTTTCCTGGCAAGGACTCCAAAATTATCTTTGCCTAAGGATGAAGAGATCCCAAACAATTCCTTCAGTGTAGCAGATGTAAATAGGCTCCCATTCCAATTCAGGCCTATTTCTTTGTAAATAAACTGACATGGGATGGAAGGGAGAAGGAAAAGCCTCTCCTTCCATGATGTGCTTTGTGGGATAGGAGCAGCTGAATGCAGGGCTCTTCACCTTTCTAAAGAAGGAAAAGAAGATGGGAAACTGGGAGCTTTCCCAGACAAAGAGCTGGAGCTGGACTGGTGGTGAGAGGGGACAGAAGGAGAGGCAACGAGCAGGGAAGGAGAAATCCAAGGAGACATCTCTGTGCCACATCCTGGGGCTGTGCAGGAACACACATGGATGAGGCTTTTCCAGCCTCTTGGAGCAATGACCCATGGTCCCATGGGAGATCTCCCACCTGGGGCTGCTCCAGGCTCCCCCCCGAAAGGGAATCTCAACCAAAAACCTGGCAGTGAAAAGCTCCACATGCTGCCACCAACCAGCCCCTGGAATGGGGCTTTTCCTACCACCACAGCCCCCTTTTTTTCCCCAACTTCAGTTATTTCTCCTTATAGAATTAAATATTTATAGGATCATATTTTCATTTCTCTTTCTCCCTCGTGGCATTCCCTCTGCACATCATGGTTTACCAGTAGGGAAAGAGAGAGAAATGCTCATAGCTAAATCTCTCCTGTTTTAAAAGTGATTATTTTTTATTTTTTATGCCCAGTTTGTTTGTTTTTTTAAGGTTTTGGTGAGAAACCACCTCCTCCTTCCCATCAATCGTTGCTTTCAACAGCTCTTCACGGGTGGCTGCGTCTCTTTTAAATTCATTTCCTGCTAAAAAGAATAAACAGGCAACTGTTTAATGCTGTCAATTTAGCTTATTTAATAGAAATTGAAACCTGAATAGGGCTCAGTTGTAAGATAATCACTGCAGAACTCACCCAGCGAGGGAAAGCACCAAATTAAGTCATTATTTCAAAATGAAGAATATTACTATCAAGCTGTTCCTCCTTCCCCAACCCAGGGCACACGCTGGAGGAGGAGATGCTCATTTCCAAAAGGCAGCAGGTAGAGTTGGAGCCACTTAGAGTAGGCAGGGATTTAATTGGGAAATCTGCTTGGAAACCACTTTCATGTGGTGAACTTAACAGCCTTTAAAATGAGTTTTACTGCAACGCTGGCATGACCTCCTGGAAGACAAGTGGATTTTGACTCCTTGTCTTGGTTGGAAATGCAAGATGTGGCTGGGGNGACACACAGGGGGTCAGCTCCTGCTCTGACTCTGTCAGGGGGGTTTTGTATTGCTGCATTTTTATTTTACTTTTTTTTTTTTCCCTAATAAACAACTGTTATTCCTATTCCCATATCTTTGCCTGAGAGCCCCTTAATTTCAAAATTATAACAATTCTGGAGGGAGGGGGTTTACATTCTCCATTTCAAAGGAGTCTCGTGCCTTCCTTAGCAGACACCTGTCTGTTCAAACCAAGACACTCCTTGAGATGCAAAACAAATGGGAACCCATCCTCATTTTCTCCTCGGAGGTTTCCACTGCCCAGCTCAGCCTGTGCTGCCCGGGGCTTGGCTTGGTCCAAGCTGGAGTTTCAGGGCTTTGAGGGAAGCAGCAGCTCCCACATGAAAGCCCAGGTGAGACAAGACAAAACCTGCGCGCCTCTGCTGGCAGGAGCCCGGGAGAAGACGCCCCTCTGACGAAGCTTTTCGGGCACAAACGCTGTGTTTGAATCCCGTATGTAAATCCGAGTTGAGGTGTGGCAGCTGCCAGCGCTGAAAATGCTAATGAGCTGCAGCAAAGGGGCCGGTAATCCCCCAGGAATGCGGGACTCAGCCCAAGCTGCTAATTGCTGCATTCCAGGTGGATTAGAAACCGGGAACTTCATTTTACCTGTTCCTGACAATAGCTCCAGCTCAGCAACAGGTGCCATGGAGGGAACTGAGAGAAGCTTCAATCACACAGTGCTTGGACTCTCAAAAGTCGAAGTTTTGCCTTCTCTGGCATTTCCAAACTTTTGAGTTTTACTTTTATTTACTAGGCCACTTAATTATTTCCTACTTTCTGAAAAACCAAAGAAAGCTGCCAAACAGGGAAGAAACATGGAAAGAGAGGAGGTTTAGATGGGATATCAGGAAGAAAGCCTTCCCTGGGAGGGTGGGAGGCAGTGACACAGGGTGCCCAGAGCACATGTGGCTGCCCCTGGATTCCTGGAAGTGCCCAAGGCCAGGCTGGATGGAACTTGGAGCAGCATGGGACAGTGGAAGGTGTCCCTGGAGTGGGACTGGATGGGCTTTAAGCCAACCCAAAGCACTCTGTGATTCCGTGCTCCTGCCTGGAGGAAGCACCAGCTTCACCTCTCCCCAGCTTTGGGATGTTCCCTGAGCACAGCCCAGACCTGCCGTGAGCACGTGGGTGAATCCCTGCAGTGGGATAAGAACTCCATTCTGCCAACACCTTCCCTCAGCCATTCGCTGGGATTTGGGAATTCTCTGCTGAATGACCACAAGCTTTTCTCCCTTTCCCACCAGCAAGCACCAGCCCTTTGACTTTGATCTTCCCCACTGTGTCCTGGATCACCACAAAGTCCTGCTCCTTCCCTGCTGGGAAGGCAGATGTGAAAGGATCAACCCAAAGTACCCAGAATTACATATTCTCCTCATCCTTAAGCACAGAAAACATATTTATGCATAAACATCAAACATTATAAGCACATGTTCAAAAAAACAGCAACAAAACAGACAAAAACAGTTGGGAAAACCATCTGGGGTAGAATTCCACTGTGGGAAATTTCCATCTCAGCAGTAAATGGTTGGCAAATGAAAAGTGGTTGACAAATTGCACAGTGAAGGTGGCTAAGAACATCCTCAAAAATGCACAGGTTTTACTGAGGAGCTGCAGCCACTACCTTGCAATGAGGGAATCTCAGCAATTTGCCTTAAATTAGCAGTGCTTAATTTACAAAATGAAGGAGAATGATAAATCTCTAATTTTTTTTTGCAATATATACCCCTTGGAGAGCTCCAAATTACACTTAATTACCACCTGCAAATGTATTTTGTATTATTAAAGCCTCAAAATTTCGTAATAAAACATACCAGAGCAAACTCAGTGCCTGATGCTTGTGGATTTTGAGTTCAAATCCCAAGATCCACCAGAAAAACGTGTGACAGAACATCTTGAAATATTTTTACCCAGTGGAACATTTTCCTGGTACAAGAAACAAACACAGCAATCTCCAGAAATCACAGAACCACACGGAATTAAATGTCAAAGGATCCTGAGGAAAATGAGGTTTATCTTGCATATCTCCCGACCCCCATTATTTGCTGATTTGGTCAAGTCAAGAAAAATGAAAATTTTTTAATCTGATTTCAGGTGGGTTTGGGCTTTTTTTCTGCCTGCTTACCTTTATCTAATTCACTTGAGATGTTCCATGACGATGTGGGCATGAAATCAGCAACAACTGAGGAATTCACTCCTGGAAAGGGAAAAGAGAAAAAACATGAGATGCTGTTAATATATGGATTCTGTATCATCAGGAATCAAGCTGCTGTCATAGGAATAAAATGATTTGATGCTCTGTGCTGGCAGGCTGAGCCATCTGGGCAGCAGAAGCAGCCAAGGGGGAAAAGGCAGCGGGCCAGGGCTGGAGTTTGTTTGGCAATGCTGTTCACTGCGAGGCCTCGTGCTAATCAAGCAGCTGATGCCTTGTGCAGGCTGCCCTGGAGCAGAGGCTGGACAGAGTCACAGAATAAAGCAGGGATTGATTCCAAGGATCTCCTCCATGGATCTACCTTGGGCAGCACAAGAGCCCAGCCAGGGCTGCACCCAAGAGGAACCAAAATGGTCCCAAAATGCACGAGCGCTCCCGGGGTCTCTCCCTGTGATCAGCTCTGCTCCATGTGCAGATTGCAGTTCATTGGCCAATTCCAGCTTTAGCCCATGCACTCCACAATGGATTTTCTGTAGCTATTTTGGCTCACCTGGAAATATTTTAGTGCGAGGAGCCCACAAAACAACTGAATTCTGCCAACAGGTAACACACACTAACCAAAATTAAACAGAAAGTACTAACAACACTGTGACCACATGCAGCATTTGTTATTTGAAACTCCAGAACTGACAACACAATGACCACACGCAGTATTTTGGTTTTTAAAACTCCAGAGTGTTCATATTGATGTTTTCTTAACCAGGCTTTGAAAACATGACCGTGAATCTCACAGAGCAGACACCTCTCAGCTCAGCTACAGAAGAAACCAAAGATGACCAAACTTTCCTACTTATGGAAGTTCTGCAGGCTGGTGACTGGTGATTTTCTGATATTCCTCAATTAAAGTTCCAAAGAAGAGCAAAGCATCACTGTGCCCATAATAACCACTTTATTTGATTGAAGGGAACTCACAGAGCAGCTACACTGTGTAGGAACAAACCATCCCAATGCAGGAGAAGAAAACATTCCAGAAAAAAAGGTCCAGGAGACATCCCTGAATTCCATTTCTACCTGTGATGACTCAGGATTGCTGGGCAGGAAAGTGAGAGTGGTGCCACCTCCCCTTGGAAAAGCTCTGGGATAATTCCAGGTGAGTTCCCAGCCAGCCCTGGGAAGGGATGAGTCAGGGATTTGCTCACAGCAGTTGGGGCACTGGCACAGACTTGCCCACTGGCTGTCACCTCCTCAAAACGGGGAAAAAATCTGCCTAATATCAGATCACAGAATCACGGGATTACCGAGGTTGGAAAAGCCCTCCAAGGTCATCAATTCCAAGTCCCCACCTTGTCACCAGCCCTGACATCCTCGTTCCTTGGATACCTCCAGGGATGGGAACTCCAGCCCCTTCCAAGGCCTGACCACCCCTTCCATGAGGAAATTCCTGCTGGTGTCCAACCTGACCCTTCCCTGGCACAGCCTGAGGCCGTTTCTTCTTGTCCCTTCAATATTGCAACTGAATTTTGAATGTAGAGTTTAAAAACCAATTCTTACTTCTTAAAACTTCCCTAATGCCCAGCTTCACCTTGAACAATTAGATTTGTTTGGAAGAAGAGTCAGCCTGAGAAATGTGAGCAGCAGACAGAGCCATTATCCTGTTAAGGTTTTATTTATCCGTGGAATAATTCCAGATGAATGATGACTCTTCTTAACACTGGCAAGATAATTATCTGTTCCAACCTATGAAGAAACATTGGGTTTAAGTTAATGAGAAGTCACAAGAGGCTGTGAAAAGCCAAGTAAAGTGTATTCAAACACACTTCCCACAGAGAAGTTGGCCAAGATCTGATTTTATCACCATATTGCACAAGTGTGGAGTGAATTTCACACGTCAGGCCTTGTAAAGCCTTTGTGATTAAATAAACTTCAGCAAGGCTTACAAAAAGCTGTACCTGCATTTGTAAGATGAACTGGAGACTGTAAGTCAAAGAAAGAAGATAACTGAGATGACATCAAGCCCAGAAATAATTGAAAATTTGAATGGGGAATAAATCTGTTGTACAGAAAAAAGGAGAGAGCAAAGTAAGTCTAGAAATGAGGATATCCCGCTTGCCAGACTCCAGAGCACCAGGAATGGATGGAAGCTAAGAGGAGAAATGGACACATCCTGTGGAAGCATGGCCTGGATGGACCTTCTTTTGGGGCAGAGATGGAAATCCCACCCTTTTTAAGGTGCAAAAGAAGTCCTGTTACAACATGCAAACAAAACATTCAAAGTGTCTTCTTCATGGGCATCCTTTGCATTCTCTAACCTGATGCTATACCACATTGATACAATTATTTCTGTAATCAGGAGTAATTTCTTTTTTCTGATAGAAAAATGAATGGGATTGCAATTCAGATCTCACTGCTGGATATCCAAAACAGCAAAAAGAAGAAGGAGGTGTTTGGAGAAGAAGTTAGAAGTCTAAATAATAAGATAAACTATTCAGAATTCATGTTTAACATAAGAAAAAGTTTTCCATTTGCAAGCCTCTCGCTGAATCTGAGCAGAAAGCCTTCCCCAAGTGAGCTTTGTTATCCTGTGAAGGAATTTGCCTAAGGAAGTGATAAAAGCCCAATTTCCCGAGACATTAAAAACAAGATTGGGCAAGACAGGACTGCAGACACCAACGGGGAGTTATCCCACGCTGGCAGCAGGGTCAGGGCAGGACAACTTCACAGGGGATTTAGGCACAGCTCTTTTTGGCCAAATCACCCATGAACATTTTATAGCTGCAGATGTACCAGAAACATCAACGCCCCCCTTAAAGAGGGGAATAAAATCTCCAGCAAACAAACTCCTCAGCTCTCCCGCTTGGATAGAACTTCAGGAAAACAGGAATGGCAGATAAAGTTATACAGACTTAGAGAAAAGCTAATTATCCTAAGTGCTCGGTATTTTTTGCTTTTCTGCACATTCCAGACCAACACTTCATCTTTCCCTCTGTCTGGTTCCTACCTGACTGATCCCTTCCAGGATCTTCCCACAGATCTGCCTCCTGGCTGTTTTGCCTCTCAGTCCTATCTCCCTCATCTTCCTTTTCTGCCTTTTGCATTCTCTGTTCCCCTGATCCTTTGTGAGCTCCCCACACGTTTCCATCTGATCTCCCCAGATATTCCATTTTGCAATCAGCCACTTTCCAGCCTCTTCACAGCCCACCCCAGAGCTGCTGAAGGAAATTTAGACAGGCTGCAATGGGTACAACCCATTATTTACTCATTTTCTTTTCTGTTTAAAAGCTGGCACCATGCTGAAATTTCTATCATATGTCCCAAATTTTGCTTATACCTTTAACATGTGGAAGGATTTTCAGGACATCAGTTCCTCTCTGTCTGCATTAGAATTCCCCTCTTTCCAAAGGAGGTGGGAATTGTGAATACTTCAACCAGCTGAATGAGGGGAAAGTGCAAGGAGATGGGGAATTGTTGAGCATTTCTACTCTTTGAGTAAGGCAGGTGTCTCTCAAGGAGAATCTACTGCCTTTAATAGTCTGTGATAACACAGGTCAAACCTATGGATACTAATCCTCATCCCACAGGACAAACCTTCCATGGATTATTTAAAAAAACAGTCCATGGTAAAATATACTCCTGCAAGATGCCTCCACCTTCCATGCTGAGGTGAAGCTGCTATTTTGAACATTTTGGACGACAAGAGCCTACAATTACACACAATAAAATCTGCCCCAGAGCAGACCTCATGAAGCTGTCCCTGCTGAGGAGGGTGAAATGCTGCACGATGGCATTTCCCCAGTTAGCTGTGCTCCACCTGCTGATTCCTTGGCTGAGAAAGCAAAGGGAAAGCTGATTCTGCCAAAACCTTGCCTGGCCAGACCCAGAGGGTAAGAGTTTACCAGATCACAGAACCCCAGAATCACAGAGGTTGGAAAAGACTTGGAGGATCCTCCGAGTGCCCGATCTCCACCTTGTCCCCAGCCCAGAGCTCTGAGTGCCACTGCCAGGAATTCCTTGGACACCTGCAGGGATGGGCACTCCAAACCTCCCTGGGCAGCCCCTTCCAGTCCTGAGCACCCCTTCCATGGGGAAATTCTTTCCAATATCCAACCTGACCCTCCCCTGGCACAGCTTGAGGCCATTCTCCATCCTGTCCCTGTTCCCTGGCTGTCCCCTCCTGTCAGGAGCTGTGCAGAGCCTGAAGGTCCCTCCTGAGCTTCCTTTTCTCCAGGCTGAGCCCCCCCAGCTCCCTCAGCTGCTCCTCACAGGATTTAAATGATTCCTTCAGAGTTCCAAACTGTCATCACTGTGTCAAAAATGCATTTTCTGCTGGTGAAGGACCCTCTGGAGCTCTCCAGGCTGCTCCATGAGAGATGAATTTGTGGGGTGCCAATAACCTTCAAATGGTTAATTTTGTTCCAGCTCTTAAAATGTGAAACTCCTGCACATCTACCTGTTCTTTATCTGCAGTGTTATCATTAATGATAGCCCTGGGCAGGTTAATAATTGGCATTAGATAGGGAAATTTTCAACACCAGTGAACAATTCAGGCTCTGCGGATGTCAAATCCATGAGACATTAATTTCCAGCTTCAAAAGGGAGACGTGCAGTGGGATGATTTCATTTAGTGCAGGACTGGAAATTGTTAGGAACTTCATTTATATCCCACCTCTTCCATCTATCAGAGCACCTCAGCACTGCTACTGGCACTGTCATCAGCAGGACCTCTCTGCCTGGGAGTCTTTCTAAACCTTCCAGCTCACCAGGGCTGGAGATGAAGGCATGGATTAACCCATTTAGGATGCACTATCAGGAAGAATCCCAGTGCCCTATTTATGGTTTCAGGGCAGGGAGCCAAAGCGTTTCATGCACCTGAGCCTGCAGGAGCCCCAGGGCAGCAGGAATATTTCTCTGTCTGCTCTGGGGTGCCCTGACCCCCAGGGGAGCACTGACTTTGACCCTCATTCATGCAGAAAGTTTCCTAGACTTCAAGATAGACTAGAATGCACAAAAGTGTGAAATAGATTATAGAGAGTAGTGTAGGTGTATCATTTGCTGAGAAATTCAGGTTTGGGGATTTTTAGTATGTTGTGGATGGGAGCAAGATGGAGGGCACAGGGTGTCATCCTGGGTTTCTTCTTCGTGCTTCTTCTTCCTTCTTCTCCATGGGTTTGGGTGGCATTTTCTAATTGGGCAGAAAAATCCACATTGGGGATTCTTTGGGATCAGTTATTGGCTTAAAAGGGAAAATAATCTAGGTGTCAGTTCTTAATTGGATACTTTAGTCTTAAAAACCCTTGTAACAAGAGATTGTTGGCCATTTTGTACCTTCTAATGAAAAGCTGCCGACCTCACAGTAGTGAGACTGTTTTACTGATAAGAAATAATAAACACCTGAGTCTGAACATGAGCTACTGCCTCAAGTGCCTTCAACCCAGACCCAGAGAAACCAACAACTGGGACCCCCACATGAGCCCTCTGCCTTCCCTCTTCCTGCAGATCTGCTCTCTCCCATGAGGATACACCAGCTTTTGGCCCAGAGGGGAGCAGTCACTGGGGGTTCCAATAAAACCCACCCCAAAAGGTTACTGGGGAGATTAAAACTCCTTCTCAAAAACATGATTCTTAAGGTTTGTTCTTGAATCTCGAAGTTATCAGAAAATGATGCTATTGCTACGTCTGAGTCACTGCAAACTCTTCAAATATCTTCAGATGTTTTGGCAGCAGTCTGGTGCCTTCCTCAAGTCAGTATTTTTAGTAACTTGATCTTTGGTTAAGGTCATATCAGTTAAAAATTGTTTTCTTCCTCGGGATCGGAGCCATCTCTTGGAAGAAGAGGTTTACAAGAGGCCCATTTTATATGCTAATACCTTAATGCTAAATTTCTAATTACCGCCCTACAATTCCTTTTGATTGCAGCTATTAATTACAGATTATCATTAATGGTAGATGGATTTAGAAGTCACTGTGGAATCTGGGTGCACTTTACATTACTCCAAATTGGGTCGTTAACAGTTCCACTTAAGAAGAGCAAAACACTGCGCCCTGGAGCAAGCCACAGCTTTAATGACAGGGAATGAAGAAAAGAAATGGCCACTTGGCCGAGGGCCAGCATTTCACAGCTCACAGTCGAGCCTTTGTGCCTCTGAGCTGGAGAAATGTGGCCACGGTGGCTCTCCAAGGCACTTCAAGCAGACCTGGAGCACATTCCTGGGATGGCACCGCTCAGGTGGAGCCGGAGCCATCCTGCACTGCACAAACTCACAGAATCTCCGGGTTTTTCTAGGAATTATTATTTGTACTCTGCTCAGTCTGAAATACTGGGATGTGGAAGGAAGATGTTGGAGGAGCACCGTGTTTTCCTGCCCATAAAAAAGAGGTTTTAATGGATTTGGATCCAGAGCGTGGTGGATCCTTGGTAGTTGCAACACTGGAAGAGGGCACAGCAGAGCTGCTAGTTAGGCAAATTTACAAAGGCTGGGAATTTGCATAATAAATGCAAATTTCCCATCTCTCCAAACCTACCTGGATTTTTTTCCATGCTCTGAGCTTTTCTGGGCGTCTCGAACTTGCAGAGAGAGAGAGGAGAAAGTGGAAATGGGAAGCACCCAAAGAAAACTGCAAGCGAAGGAAGCAAAAAGCTGACAAAAGTAGGAAGAAATTAGTGGATGGGGCTCATCCAGAGGTGGATGTGACAAGAAACAGAGGAGTCACAAAAACCCATCAGAATATCATGAGGGAATGGAGAAGGAGAAGGATGTCGTGGGGCACTGTTATGTGAAGATTCTTCAGTGCCAGGAATGGTGAGGAAGAGTCCAGGGAGGGATGGAAGGAGCACTGGGAGGCAACACTGTGGCACAGCAACACCTGGGCTGTTCAATATGAAGAACATTTCCCTCCCAAAAGTTCTGGAGCCTGAGAAGTGCTGAGATCCCTCCAGAGCCTCCCTTGCAAAGCTGGCTGTGATCAATGAGTAATGCCATGGTTGACTCTCACAATTAAGAGGCAAATCTAATGTATATATGGAGAACTTTTATAGACTTTATACACATGGGAGAAGTTTTATAGATTTATAGTTAGGTTTTACCCCCCTTGTGTTGTTATCAGGGCTGGCCTGGGTTTGGGACATTTGGGAGGGTCAGCTCATTACTATGGCAACAATCCATCTCCAATCTGATCTCCAATGAAGATGTCAGGCAGTGATCTCCACCACAGGACAGCAAAGAAGGAGTCGATGGACAGAACTTTGGGAGGGGCTACAGGGTTAAAAGGCAAAACCTCCATTGTGTGGACGACCACATGGTGGGAGAAATCCTCTGCTCCAGGCACTGTAATATTTTCTCTATTCAGTCTTCTGTTGTGTTTTTGATAAGGGTTTAATAAACCTTTTACATGTTTTGAAAGTGAGTATGGTTTCTCACACCTACACCTCCTTATGACTCCAAGTGATCCACAGCCCACATTTACCTAGGGAATTTGCTTTCCTGAAGGCACCAATGCCATGCAGAAGCACCCTGGGGGCCTGCCCCTCTCCTGGCACAGGTTCCTGTTTATTTCCCTCCCCACCAGCAGAACGCGTGCTCGGGACAGACGTGTTTGGAGACGAGGATGAAGTGGCTGGACAGGGCTGCACCTGCTGGCTTGTCCCTGGCTTCCATCAGTGCCACTGCACTAAATCCACCCACAAAGGCTCGAAAGAAGGCAAAGGCAGCCAAGCCCAGGGAGGGCAAACAAGAAATCATTTACATCCCCCATAAATCGCGGCACGCCGTAACTCCTCGCACCTCAGCGCTCGGGGGCCACAGCCGACTGCAGAGGATAAGGAGACCAGCAAGCCACAATTAAACCCTTATAACTTGTGCAGCAAATTACAGCAGAAGGCTGCCATGTGCAAATCCACGATGACTTTTTCGAGCCCGATAATTATTTTTGTTGCAGCGACGAAAAACGGGGCCCGTGTCAGCTGATGAATTAATGGGAGGGCCTGAAACAATTACTCCTTAAATCCACAGCAGTCTCCCCAGTGTAAAAACGCTGCCTTTTCTTGCAGATCCTCGTGGTACGAGGCAGACGTTGCCCCATGACTTATTGGCTGCCCATGATGGAGCAGTAAATGCTGCCTGTTTGATGGCTGCAGCCTCCTGCCTCAGATTTTACATGGCTCGATGGTGATTAATGCACAAACTGCCAACTGCAGCCAGAGGCTGAAAGACAAGGCCACACTGTGAAACCTATGCTAATAGAGCACAATTTATATAAAAAGGGGGGAATGTAAATATTTAACTGATGCCAGAGCTGGATGCTTTGGCCAAGCTGGGACTGAGCTACATTGATTGTTCAGGAGGAACTTACACCCTAAAACCCTCACAGGCCTGATCTCAGACAGGCTCAGAAGGTGGATTTAAAACTTCATTTCTTCTGCTAAGAGGCTGTTTTCTTAAATTTTGCTGTGAGTCATGCAGATGCTACTTGTAAGAACTGCTCTGTGGAGAGCTGGGCCCAGCTCAGGGCTCCTTGGGAGCTTGACCCACAACCCCCAGAGACAATGCCAAACCAAGGCCCTCCAGCTAATTAGTGTTTATTAGCAGCCTCCAGAGAGGGCAGGGGCTCTGGGAGGTGAAGACTGAGCTCCCTTCCCATGGCTCTGGGTTGGGTTTCAATCACAGCACAGGCTGTCCTTGTCCTGCCCCTTGTCCAGCCCTCATGGCACTTCTGATCCAGGCTGTCCTCCCACAGCCAACAAAAGCAATTATGCAGGTAATTAGTCTGCACAAAAGGTTTACATCAATGCTCCAGAGGTTTCTTTTTAATCCCTTCATTGATGGAAGGAGTGAATTGATTTAGCCACAGTTACAACTTATTTGCTGTAAAAAAGTTTCCTAAATCCAAGGTTCAGCAGGATCTGGTACTCACTAACATCAAGAAAAATTAAATCCAAACTTAACCAAATTTATTTTCACTGCTGCGTTTGCGGGGACCTTGAGTTTCATCAGTGGCTGAAGCGTCCTGCACTGCATTCCCCATGTATTCCAGGGAATCCCATCCCATCCCAGGCATGCAGAGCTCAGCACTGCCAGCCCCATGCTGGCAGCCTAACAACAGCCACCAAATCCAAAGGTTTGACAAAATCAATCTCCTGAATCCTTACACTGCAGCATCCTTCTGCATTCCCAAAGCTCAGCCAGGGCTGGTTTTGTCGGTGCAAAGGAGCCACTTCTCAAAAACACAATGAAGACGTCGCGAGCCTTCACCTTAATTGCACCCAGCAGCACAAACGTCTGTGGGCTTCGTGACCCTGAAATGGCTTTGCCACAAAAACCCAGCCCACAGTCTCTAAAAGTTAATAGCCTGTACAATGGAAAATCAACAGGAGCAGGGCAGAGTCGGCTTGTTCAGCCCTAACTGCTTCGGCAGCCGCGGAAGCCTCACGGAAGGATAAACCACTGATGATTTTTTTATTAGCTCAACAAACAAGAAGCTCAGCATTTGGTGTAGTGCTACTGCAGAGCCACAGGGATTAGGTTTCAAAGCCGTGGCAACTGCCATGCTTTAAGGAACTCGTTAGGCTGGAAATGGATATGGGCTCCCTCTGGAAGGCAAGGCAATCCAAATAAACACGCTGAGCACAGCAGCACGTCCAGATGAACTTCCAGGGGACCCCCTGTTCCTTCCCCAGGAGCAAAGCCCAAAGCAGTGCCAGGGTTTAGGAGATTCCAGGGGACCCCCTGTTCTGTCCCTGAGGAAAAAATCCCAGAGCAGTGCCAGGGTTTAGGATATTCCAGGGGACCCCCTGCTCTCTCTCCCAGGAGCAAAGCCCAGAGCAGTGCTAGGGTTTAGGAAATTCCAGGGGACCCCCTGTTCTGTCCCTGAGGAAAAAATCCCAGAGCAATTCCAGGGTTTAGGAGATTCCAGGGGACCCCCTGCTCTCTCTCCCAGGAGCAAAGCCCAGAGCAGTGCCAGGGTTTAGGATATTCCAGGGGACCTCCTGTTCCTTCCTCAGGAGCAAGCAGTGCCAGGGTTTAGGAGATTCCAGGGGACCCCCTGTTCTGACCCTGAGGAGAAAATCCCAGAGCAGTGGCAGGGATTTCCCAATCCTTGCCCTCCAGGAAAAGGAGAGCAGCAATCCCAAACTCAGCAGGTGATCAGAGCCAGTGGCTGCCAAAGCCTGGCCTAGGGATGGTGCTGAGCTCAAATGCTCACACACTCATTTCAGGGCTGCATTTCACTGCTGCTTCATTGCCATCCCTCAGCCCTGGGAGCACCCAGGAGGATTTTGTACAGACTATTTAGAGGGCAAGGAAAACACAGCTTCTCCTTGAAAGCTCCGGAGCAAACATGACACCGGGAATTGGAGATGGTGGAACTCTCCCTCATTTCGTAGGGAATATTTACAGCCTGCTCCTCCAGCTTTTCTCCACTCATCTGTAACGAGTTCCCAAAGCACTCCTTGTGGTCAAGTCAGATTTTTGTGCTGTTTGGCTTTTCAAGTTTCCCAAAGTTCATTCCCAGGTCCTTTCCCCACACTGCCAGGAGTCTCAGCCTCTGCTTTGCCCCACTCACCATCGGGTGCAAAACCCCATTTTACCAAAATAGAAAATCCTGATGGATAAAGGATGGAGACAGACCTTTCCCAAGTGCAGTTCTGCTTTTTGAGGGAGGATTTTTTGGAAGGATTCCAGCCTGAGAGATACAGAGCACTGATTGCACGAAGTCTAAACACTCCATCAATGATAGGAGAAATATGTTGGAAATATGCATTCTTTTATTCTGGCAATTCCCTTATCATGCTCAGGATTCTGGTCAAATATCACAATCTAACACCTGTTTAATTTAAATTAAAGTGCTGAAGTAACCAAGCTCCTTCCCCTGTGGCATTAAAAGACTAAAATCTTTCCTCATGGATGTTCGAGGAATATTTGAACCTAATCCAGATTTTACTGAGATACTTAGAAAATCCAGCATCAGTTAATGATTTTGGATGCTGTTTCAGGTTTGTGCATGTCTTTAATCCTCCTGAAGCACAGCACTGCCAAGTTGTGTATTTTCTCACCCAAATTCCCAAATTAATTACCTCTGACAGGGGGTTTGTGTGCTGCTGTTACCCATAGTGTTTATAGAAGGCCAGGGACAGCAGATTAGAGTATTAAAATAATATTTTTAAAAACTAGCTATTAAAGACTCAGGAGGGGCATGAGAGAAGAGATTTAAACTGAAAGAGAGCAGGTTTAGATTAAAAATTAGGGAGAAATTGTCACCTGTAAGGGTGGTGAGGCCCTGGCATTGTTTTCCCAGAGAAGCTGTGGCTGCCCCTGGATCCCTGGTTGGAGCAACCTGGGATAGTGGAAGTGGAATAGTGAAAAAATCAGAGAATCCTAAACAGATTTGGGTTGGAAGAGGCCTTAAAGCTCATCCTGTTCCCCCCCCTGCCATGGGCAGGAACACCTTCCACCATCCCAGGTTGCTCCAAGCCCCAATGTCTAACCTGGCCTTGGACACTTGCAGGGATGAGAGTCCACAACCTGTCAGAAATATTCTCAATTTATGCCAAAGGCAGGGTGCAAAATACCTGCAGTAGGTGCCATATTCACAAAAAGATGTGTTTAAACCAGGACTGGATTCCACAGGGAGGAATATCCTGGGTAAAGGGATCAAATTATTCCTGCCACATCCAGGGCCACTGGGATGCTCCAAAGCACATCCCACCTCTCAATGCAAACGTAGACAAACTGCAAATCCCACTCATGCAAAAGTGTCTTTTTTCACCACATTTCTCAGCACATTGCCTCTTGTTTGGAATGCCTGGGCAGGGCCTGCAGAAGGTGGGAATTCTTGGGAGATGTGGTTCCCTCCAAACCACGAGCAAATCGTGCCCTGTCATTTTGGTTTCCTGGCATTACTGCCTTGGAGCTTTGGGAGCATTTGATCCCTACCCAAACACGCTCCCACAGACACAGCGCTCACAAAGCTGAGCAGAGCCAGCTTTAGGGCTGGGATACAGAATCTGGGATGCTGTCACATCCCAAACTTCTCACCATTGTTGACTGAGAAGCATTTCCTGTGCCCAGAAGCTCTGACTGCTGATAAAGTGCCTTTTAATTATGTGACTGATGCAGAGAGTGTGGAAATTTTTGCTATCACAGCTTTGTTGCTGCTCCTCCAAGCTAAAATTCATTTTAAAAAAAGGAGTTACTGCACCAGCTTTGTCCAGATCTACCTGAGCCCTCCAAAGACATGGAGTTTTAGTCACCTGCAGTGTCATATCCAAAGCAATAAATGTAATTGTTATTTATTGTCAGCAATGAGCAGAACCTCTGTTGTACCCTTCCAGGATGGAATTATTTATTAAACATATTTGGGCAGTTTTATACTTATGCAAAGATGAGCACAGGGATGTAAATTAGAGGTAATTTTTGCAGTGGGGTGTGTGAATCCAAGAGACCAATCTGGAAATCAGTGACCTGAGCTGACAGAGCTGCTATCAGCAAATCCAGTCCCCTGTGACCCCTGGACACTGCCCTTCCAGTTTTACCTTCCAAGAAAGAACCCAAACTCCTCTGAACATTGTACTGTGTTTAAACAGACTTTGAGAAATGGAATCAGAGATATCCTGCCCACTTTGTATCAGCCCAAAGATGAACTCCTACTTCCCAGGAATGGGAGGGGATGGAAGTGGGGAATGGCAAGAGGCACCTGGCAATTTTCCAGCCTCCCTCTGCTCCTTGCAAGGCTCTCCCTGTGTATCTGAAGCTCTTTAAGTGAGGCAGAGGAAAAGGAACTCTCTCTACTCATTGCATTTCCACACTGTGGAGCACAAACCCCAGCACCTTAAAGACACTGCTCGTTCCTCAGGACAAAAAGCTGTTTCTTTTCCTGGCCAACCTCCAGACGTGAGCACAGTGACCTCCTGGGGCCAGGGCCACCTCACCAGCTCTGGGTGCAGTGCCACCAGCTCTCCCCCTGGAGCTCCTGCCCAGATCCATGTGCTGCTTCCCAGTTCTGGGAGGGCTCCCACTGTGCCTGAGGGAGCTCTGTCCAACAGGCACAGACCCAGGAGTGCCACCAGCTTTCAGATTTGGCTCCCTGAGTGCCACTATCCCTGAGTGCCATCATCCCTGACTTTGTGCCAGGCCCAGAGAGCCTGATCTCATGGATAAACACTGAGCTGCAGACACAGCAGTCCTGGTGACCTCGGCTTGTATTTATGGAAAGCAGTGCAGGTGGGTTTACATTTCAAATAAATAAATACAAAAATACTTCAGAACCCTTGGAAGTCAGCAGAGAGCAGCGTGGTGGGATTGGCTTCTCATGTGCTGGGTTCAGAAGAAAGTCCCAGTGGTCCCCAGTGTCACTGTGATGGGAAAGCCAGGCTGGAGAGACGCCAGGAGATTCCCTGCCCTGAGTGATTAAACTTGGAGCAAAACCAGCAGACAGCGAGAGAAAAGAGGAATTTTCCCAGGGACATGTTTGGTTTGAGCAGGGATTTCTCCATAGCAATTAACTCTTAACAACAAATTAACATTTGTGTATCCCCTGCTCTGACTGCAGCCCCGTGGAAAGGAGGGGCTGGTGGCACTGGCATCAAACAGACATCCAGGAATGTGCTGGAATTATCACTTGTGATGCTGCTGCCTTTATTCTGTGAAGAGTCAAACAAAACTCCAGGGAAAACAGTGTGGTTTTTCAAGAGGCACTTGGGCTCATTGCTGCTCCCATTGAAGCCTCCAGAAAAGCTGCCACTGAATTAGGAAATGCTGAGCACTTCTGAGAGCTGCACAAGTGCAGGAGAAGTGCCTTACAAAGCCATTAGCTCACAACTGCTCTACAAGCTACAAGCAAGGAAAATAAAGGCAGCAAAGTAAAAGCAAAGAAAGGCACAGAAATGTTTGAAAGCCCTTCCAAGCCATCACAGGCTGACAGCCTGCAGCCCCTTTCATCTGCTGCAGGCCACTTCAGCAGGCTCCAGGATTTAATTAAAGGGAATGTTTATTTACACAGCTCAGGAGAGGGGCTCGGCAGCCACCAGAGCCACCTCACTGAGCTTTGTGGACTGAAAGAGGTGGGAGTTTGGCAGCCTGGGACATAAAATAAGGCCAGGATTGATGGAATTCGGAGTGATCTGGGCTGGAGGTGCAGGCAGGAACCACAGCTTTGACTGACTCTTGGTTGGGAATCTTCTGGGACATCAAGAACCTCCTGCTGTGGCCTAAGAGACACAAAAGGACCACGAGAGCAAAACCCAGCAGCACCCACTGAGCCAGGGCACGAGCCAGAGGGGCTGGTCCTGATCCCACTGCGGAGTTTGTGGGGAATGGGATGGGGTGGGGTGGGATGGGATGGGATGGGATGGAATGGAATGGAGTGAAATGGAATGGAATGGGATGGGATGGAGTGAAATGGAATGGGATGGGATGGGATGGGAAGAAATGAAATGAAATGAAATGAAATGAAATGAAATGAAATGAAATGAAATGAAATGAAATGAAATGAAATGAAGTGAAATGAAATGAAGTGAAATGAAATCCAAGGCCACAGAGTTTGGTGTCACCTTGATAACTGCAGAGATTGTGAGCTCCTCCTGCAAGCAGCTCAGCCCCACCAAAGGCTCCAGCTCATGCAAACACGGAGCAGAAGAATTGCTCAACTGCAGGATTTGCTTTGGCACGGGGCGAGGACGCCGTGGCACCGCTCGTGTGTACTCAGCAGTTTCAGAATCCCAGGATTTCTCCTGGAGATCTAATAAGAGCAGTTTCTGGCTGGGTACAAAGCAGACAAATGAGGAAAATGAAGACTTTTGTTTTCACTGGGCTGTCAGTTCCCATTTAACACAGGGCTCGGGTTCCCTTGCCGAGGGTGCTGTGCTCCATCGTGGTTATTATGTGAAAAATGACACAAGGTGCTGGGATGGCAGCAGCAGCTCAGCTCCACGACCTTTTACACACAAACATTTGTATTCCTCCAAAGGTGCCCTGGAAGGACAGGAAGGAAGGAGCTCTCCCTTCAGACAGCTCAGACCTGCAGCTGCCAGAGCCCACACAGAGCTGTTAGAGCTCCCCACCACCTGAGCAGCCCAAATTCATTTATCCATTTACAGATTGTGCTTTCATTGCCTCAGATTGAGGGAGCTGCGATTCCAAGGGCTGTTCTTCACTAAACCTGGCTTTCAGGATGGACCCTAAGGATGCTCATGGTTATACCCAGGCTAAGGGAGGCCCAAGGTTTGTCCAAAAAGGAGCAGAATTGGTGCTTTACTTCACTGAGTGACTCCTTCACTTAGCTCTGACAGGAAAAAAATCTGCCATTACTGCAGAAATATCTGGCATTCTTTGCTGTCCAGAATACAGAAAAGAAGGATGGATTTCAGGAAATAATTTTAAACCCAGGGAGCTGCTGTACAAGAACAATTATTGTTGTACAAGAGCAATTCTTGGCTATTTCCTCATGCTCATCTTCGTCCTAAATGAGAAAATTCCTGAAGTAAAAGCAGACACTGGAGCAAAGGTTTTCTGTCTCTTTTCCATGCCCTGCTGGAGCAGAGTCAGCTGGTGGCACAGAGAGGGGGATCTGTAATGAAGAATGCTTTAAGTCGCATGGTGCAGGCTCTGGAAAACCCTACACAGACATTTTTTTGTTGAAAAAGGTCAGGGAGGAAAAAAAAAAAAAAGAGAGAAAGCTAATCCTTGAAAAATAATCTTCCAAATAAACAGAGCAGCCTATGGAGAAGGGATCAGCAGAGAGTTTGGAGGGAGCACCAGAGACAGCCTGAGAATGATCCTTTCTTTAACAGCATGTGACCTTCCACCTTAATTCTTTCTTTATTAATCATTGACTTTCTGTCTTTGAGAGTGATAAAAATGGCAAATACCCCCAGAAATAAAGGAAAATGGTGCTTAGGGGAAAATGGACATGAGACCCAGAGCAAAATGGTAATTTTAGCAAAATATCTGCCCATCATCTGTGTTGAGGAGATGTGACTCTGGTTTTGTGTCAGCAGCTCTCACATGAAGAGAAGTTCACCTTAAAATATCCTTCCACAGCCCCACAATCTCCTGATTGCACAACCACTTACTAACACAAGCTATTGGGAACGTGTATTTTAAATCCTGGGAAGGCAAATCAGTGTTTCCATCTTGCTTTGCTACTGCACATTTCCACACATTCAGAAACACGGTGAGAGAGACAAAGAATCAGCACAAAAATGGGAACTGCAGGTAAGTCACACAAAGAGAGGGGGAAAACCCAACTAAAACAGGTCCAAAATTGGAGTGAAAACTGCAGAGCTAAACAAACAAACAAAAAAAGATTTAGTTGAAGATGAGAAGAGAGAAAAAAAACCAACCTGCAAACCAGATTATGCAACTTTTGTGCCAAATGCCTCATTTTGGAATTAAATCAGCCCTGACTGCTGAAAACCCTGCACGGTCCAAGCCCCAAGTGAGCTCCAGAGATATCTGGCACCCTGATTCCCCAGCAAGGATGATTTATAACCTCACTTTGGAATTGCCCCCTTGGAGCAGGGCCCATTTTGAACCCCTTGCTAACGAGCTGATTGGGGGCTGGAATTCTCCTAACGCCGGCTGGCAGAAGTTGGAAGTGAAAATCTTTAAAAGTGTTCAATTTTTAAAAGATTTACTGGGAACATAATAGCAAATATGGTTGGAATCAGGAGCCAAAGGAGTTTTTTTTCAGCCTGGAGAGAGCAAGTAGTCTGTTGTTCCTTACATCTGGAACAGTAGTAATCTATTCCTTAAGCCTGAGCAATCAAATTACTCTAATTTTCTGTTGTCTTGGCTTGAATAAATATTTTCAAGACAAGTTATGTTAAAAATATGCACACGCTGACTGCACAGTGAAATGTGCTTAACATCTGTGCTGCAGTTTAGTGGGGCAAGATGGAAAGGTATCCCAATGGAAAGGGACTGCAGAAAAATCACTCCCTTTCCACTGGAATTAATAACCTACTAAAGAATAACTTTGGACAAAATAGGGGAATTTAAAATGAATGATAGAGAAATAGATATATAAACAGAATATATAGAACTAGGGAGAAAATATATATAGGAATAGGGGGGAAATTAGGGAAAAATTAGATTAAAAGGGAGGCTGGAATTCCTGTGGCAGCTGCACAGGAATAAATCTCAAAGGGGTGGTGGGCTGAAAATAAGAATTTTCCGTCATTTCATGGGAGCCAACTCTGGTTGGGCTGGTTGGGCAACTGCAGGAAAAAAAAGTGAGAAAAATTTTAGGGGTTTTCTGTCTCTGGAATCCCCTCACAGCACCTGCAGATCTCACTCCCCTTGCGAGGAAGGGATGTGGGTTTTTAGGAAAAAAAAATGGAAAATTGGGACTTTCTCATTGCACTACCCAGAACTGAAAACTTCTGAGATGTTGAGTGAAAAAACAAGGGGCAATAATTATAATCCTTACTCAGTGATAATTAATTCTGGTCACAAGTAGCAGGGAAATGCTCCCACTTTTGGGAAAGCACAGGCTGCAAGGCTCCCACCCTGAGCACCTCCAAGGGCAGGGGATGAGGGGAAAAAAACTGTGTCAGATTTGGGATCAAAGCCCCATGTGCTTCTCATTTTCCCCCTCTGCATCAGGGATGGGCTGACAGGCGTTTCTTAAACTGCAACAGCACTTCCAGGCTGAACCAGGTCACTAAAAAAGAAGTTATTTTTCATTTCCAAAGCCCCACTTACATTCCAACGGGAGGAAGAAAATGAAGGCACTTAACTCTTTTTCACTAAAGCAGTTTTTTCCCTCCCATCACTTTTCCCTGCACTATTAGGACACGGGGAATAGATCTGGGATGAAGATCTTTTCCAAAGAATTGTCTTCTGCCATTTTTCATTTGAAGGAGTCAAGTCTTGGAATGGTTTTCCCCTAATGGGCAATGCCTGGTGGAGTGGGGAGCTCTGGGTTGGAATGCAGATGTGCACATCTGTAGGTATTTATTCCTGCTGTGCAGGTTTAAGAAAATAAAGAGTTGATGGCCTCTCTTCAACTGAAACTCTTAAAACTGGTTTAAAATCTTGGCATTTGGAAAGCCTTTGCCCTCTCCTGCTCTCCCATTTAGATGTTTGAGCTTCCACCTCAATTCCAACTCCTTCCTACCAACACAAATGTGGGTTTGCTGTCAACTTCTGGAGCAGCATTCCAGCAGAACATCAGGAAACCCAAAATCCCTCTGGAGCAGGGACCCTTCTCATGGATGCCTTTGCTGCTGCTCAGATCCACATTCCCGGTGCCTCCGGAGCAGAGGGAGGGGAGGGGATGAGGAAAGCCAAGGGCTGCAGAGTTCTCTCTGTGCTTTGAAGAGAGAATTATGTCTGTTGAGATAGAGAGTAATTGATGTTGAAAATGCACCAATAAATTAATATCACAGCAAAGCTGAATCCCAGGATTTATGGCAATGCAATCCAGGCCGTTTGGTAAACAGATCTGAAGTGCAGACGAGCGGGGAGGATAAGAAATACGGAAGCTTGGGTCGCTTCCAACTGAGCAGATTAATGTCAATATTTCAGAAAAGCCCCAGAGAAAAGGGGGGAAAAAAATAAATCAGCCATCTGAAACAAAATATTGTATTGCACCATGGCTGGAGGATTATCCAGAGAGCAAAGTTTCACCCTGCTGCTCTTGATGTGTTTGGATGGCCTGGAAGTGTTTGTGGAACTGCCTCTCTTCAGGAAGACTGGGACTGGAAGTGGTCACCTTTGGCATCTTCCAAGGTTGGAGTGGCCATCCCAAAGATTATTGCCTGAAATCAAGTTGTGCTGAGAGATAAGAGCACTGAACCCAGTGTCACCAGTTTGGCCACGACTTGGGTGAGTTTCAAGGTTTTGATGAAAGCCAAAGTGGGCTCTTTATTAGCAGCAGCTCCCACATCCCAGTTTTTCAGTGGCTGTCACATGGATTCCTGCATTTATCCCAGGTTCCTTTGGTTCCTGGGTGCTCCAGATTGAATTCAGCTTGTCAACCTGCAGTATTTTATTTTAATACACAGTTTCATATCCTGTTCCACAATGTGTGGAAAGGATTAAAAAATTCTATGTGAACCTATTCAGACAATATTTAAACTCCACTTAAAAACCTTCTGAATTTCTCAAATATTTCATTTTTCCTTCCTTGAGTGTTTCTGCTCTTTGAAACACACCACAGCTTTGAAAGAAAGTGCCTATCATTTTATTTTTCTAGCTTTATTTTGCCAATATCTTTGTTTAATTGGGGCTGAGCTGAGCTAATTCTCTGTAACTGATCTGGGTATCATTTAACTCCTGTGGGTGTAAACTTTCCCCCTTAAGACAATTTTAAAATTATATTTCTAATCCTCTTATCTCTCCCCTGCATCATCCATCTTGCTTGTAGGTTTTCTGGAGAGAATGATTTAATGATGAATGAATTCTTTCCATTTGGATTTGTTTATTTTTAGGAGAGATAAGTTATCTTCCTCTGCATGAGAGACAGCAATTAAAATATTTCTAATTATAAATTTGAGAGTGGTGCAATTCCAAGGACTTCACTGATCCTTGGCTGGGGTGGCAGAAATAGAACTGATGGAGTCATGTTGGAAAATTGATGAGCCTGTGAATTTGAACATCTTGATGAAGGGATAGGAGCAGGGAAAGTAAAGAGAAATGCAGAATTTGTGGAATAAATCCCAGAGAGAATTACTAAGGATGAGCCAAAGCAAGATTGTGAGGGGCCCCACATCAAGCTTCTCCCACTTTTTCCCATTTTAAGAATTGTGGATTTATTTGGAACCTCTTTTTAGTGCAGGAAAGGTTCCTGCTCTGTGCTCCTGGATGGGCTTCTGCTTTGGCATCTGGCAGGAAATCCCAGTTTTCCACCTTCACCCTGTGCTCACAGGGAACCAACACCCCACCAGCAGCATTTCCACCAAAAGCTTTGGCACAGAGTGGGAATCTTCTTCCCAGCCCACACCAAGGCTTTTCCAGGGAAAATATTTCACTGGATGTGAAAACTTCAGTTTTTCCGAGCTGTTTTTCAGCTGAGGACGCTGTTTTTGCTGGTGCCATCATCCCATGAATTCACTGGCCACATTCTGATAATCCCTCCCTGCAAAGCTTGGGAAGGAGTGGCTGGAGCAAGGGCTGTCCACCAAAAGGGCTTCCAAGTTTCCGAGCTGGCTCCACTTGAAAAGGAGGATAAGCACGGCTGCACTGGCATTTGGGATTTACTGCAACGCCAATTCCGACCATCCTCTGGAAAAATAACTCCAGGATGTTTTGTCTGCTTTTGCTGATGCACCTTGAGGAAAGTTTGAGCCCTTTCAAGGTGGTGATATATTAATTACATGGTGAAAACCTTTAGTTATTCATGGTTTCTTTCTCAAAAAAGAAAAAAGGGGGGGGAGGGGAAAAAGCAGTATTTGTGTTGTTAATGGAAAAGGAATTTAAACAGGAACTTCTGGGACAAACTGTCTGAAGTTCTCCTACAATCAATATTTTTTTACATAAACAAGAACCTAGAAATAACTCATATTTATAAATATGAAGCATTTTGGAAGAGAGGAATGGACTGTTTGTGTCACAGCAGAGATGCATGGATTTTCAATTAATATGGTCCATTTACCTAACAAATACACTGTGAGATGCTCCTAAAACAGATAAATGTGGACAGGGATTCACAATAATTCTTCCTTCAAGCTCAGGAACGTGGGATCATCTGGTGTCCTTGGCATTTTGGGCTGGGTTTTTGTGGTTCTAGTCCCTTTTGGATATGGACCCTCTTACAGCTGAGTATTTAAGCACAAACTTAATCCTCAACTCAACTAAACTTAACTTTACTAAAGTTACTTAAAATCTCTGCTGAACTGGGCTCTGGAACACGTTCAGGAAAAATGGGTTTGAGGGTTTTTGTTCAAGTTTTACTGGGTGCACAACACATGAAGTGTGTTCCATGTGTGACTCCGCTCAATTAACATTCCTGCTAAGATTCCCTGAGAATTCATCAATATGGGATTCTTCAAAGGACTGGCTTCAACCTTTGACCCTCCAGAGTATTTCTAAGGAGTTACAGGGATGGATACGCTTAAACCATTCCAAGTTGCTCCTTCCACAATGAAATGTGTTTTATGGATCTGAGTGTCCCTCAGTTTGCTTCTAGGGAGAAACAGCATCAAAAGGGACTTTGGTGATGGAAAAAAGGCCCTGGGAAGGTGGATTATGGTGGGTGCCTTCCAGTGGAGGAGGGAAAGAAGAAGTCTGGAAGATCTTCTGCTTCATCTGTGCCTCAGGGAAGTTGCTCCATCCCTGTAAGTGTCCTAAGCCAGGCTGGATGGGGTTTGGAGCACCCTGGGATAGTGGAATGTGTCCCTGCTCGTGTCAGGGAATGGGATGATGTTTAAAGGTCCCTTCCAACCCAAACCATTCCATGATCTTACTCTCATTGGGGTTTCTGTGGCACACAGAGCATTCCCAGTGGTTGCCAAACCCTTCCCCATGGCCCCTCAGGGGGAGTTAGGAACTGTGGACACTCCATGGCACAGAATTGTCCTGCGCCAAAAAATAAGAACGAGCTTCTCCTCTTCACCTGGAGCACTGGGTTGTCCCATCCAAGGACTTCGACTTCACTGATCCTTGGCTGGGGTGGCAGAAATAGAACTGATGGAGTCATGTTGGAAAATTGATGAGCCTGTGAATTTGAACATCTTGATGAAGGGATAGGAGCAGGGAAAGTAAAGAGAATTGCAGAGTTTGTGGAATAAATCCCCGAGGTGCATCCAGAGATCTGCCTTTCAAGAGGCAACTTAAATCATGAACAATCTTCTCCTTTTCCTTCCTGCCAAGAAGCAGCATCAGAAAAAAATCCAAATTCTAGGAATAAAGCGCATGGACAGGCCCTGCTGCTGTCAGCACGGGCTCGCTCCGAGGTGTCACGTTTTCCTTGCTGTGAAATGTGCTGTGTGCCACATTTACCAACAGCACCAACTGCTCCTTCCCAGGGTGTTTACAGACTGGGGGGTGGTTTGAAGCCTTTGCCACCCTTCCTGCTGGGATGTTGGTGGCACACTCGAGCCTGCTGGTCCCTCTCTGCCTCCGCCTCGGCCGTCACCGGTGCCCTTCCCTCTTTGTGTGATCCCTTCTGGAAAGTTTCCAGTGTCCCTTGGTGACTGGTGTGACTTCAGCAGGGCTGGGATATGAATTACATTTTATTAAATGTCACGCTAAAGTGCTCAGGCACTGATGCACAGCCTATTAGTAGCTTTAAGATTTCGGTGTTTTGGTGGGAAGGCTTCAAAACTGAAGTATGTTTTCTTTGGCCAAAGCTGCCCCATTAGATGCAGTTTCTCCTGACATTTTCAGAATTGTTTTATGGCTGTTTCCATGGAGGTCGAGAAGGAAATGACTGTTCCAGGAATGCTTCGATAGCATCCAGGGCAACACAAAAGGCTGAGTTATGGAGCTGCACTCTGGCCAGGCTGATGGTGTGATGATTAACAAGTTGTGCTGCCACCAGGGCCTGAGCTGGGAATGCTGCTGGGAATACCCTTCCTAAGCCCAGCCCCAGTGATTGATCCAGCATCTTCCACTTCATACATTTCCCTGCATGCCCAATTATCAGAATTTCTTCCTCTCTGTTTCATCAGTCACAGTCATTATTTGCATTGTTTCCCTACCAGCTGCCAGACATCCAGAGATCAAACGATGAAACCCAGCCCCCCTCCTTTTTTTATTTTATTTTAAAGAAAGTGACTCTGCTTAAGACTTCCCTAAGAATGGGGATTGTAAATTTATTACCTTCACTTGCTCTGAGGAAGCTGTTAAAGGCATCAGGAAGCAGCCAGATAACCAAGGCCATAAAATACTTTAGAAATTAATGAATGAAAGATGGGCTGAAGCCACAAAGTGTGGGTCTGGTTCTGGTTTTTGAACTTGTGCAGAGTTCACAGATGCTCACGGGCACAGCTTTTATTCCAGAGAGTAAAGCACCAGTGCTCAAGTTTAGAGCAGAATCAAACTTTTTCCAAAGCTCAGAGTTATCCCAAATCCTTGGGGTTTGTTCTGATACATGGCTGAAATGATTCAGAAATGCTGTGAGGTGGGAGAAATGCTGGGAACTGCTACAGCTGCCTTTTGTCAAGCATTTCCTGAGACAAGGCTGGAGAAGGTATCCCTGGCGCTGCTGCCACCAGAACTGAGAGAGAATGGGATTCACTCCTGCCTAAAAGAGCCCAGGATCTGAATGGATAAACCACAGGAGGGGGGATGGATGGAGCAGTGGTTGGGCAAAATGTTGGACTCAAAAGCAGTGCCCACCCTTTAGTCCTCCTGAGCTGAGCCCTCCAAGAGCACCTTTCCCAAAAACCACATCTTTCCCAAAAAATTCCCAAGAATTTGAAGTCTTACCCAAGTTCTGCTGAATTCAGAGAATCCTTTACTGATTTCACAGAATTAGAGAATCCCAGACTGATTTGGGTTGGGGGAGACCTTAAAAGATCATCCTGTGTCACCCCATGATGGGCAGGGACACCTCCCACTGTCCCAGGCTGCTCCCACCCGGCCTTGGGCACTGCCAGGGATCCAGGGGCAGCCACAGCTGCTCAGTGTTGGAGCCCTGGGTACTGAGGATTTCAGACTTTCTGTGCTGACAGGCACTGACCCCCAAGAGAACACTGCATCTGACCCAAAGCTGTAGAGAAAACTTCCAAAATTAAATAATAGAACTAAGATTATGTCTGTAGTTTAAACAGAAGTGTGTAATATCACATGGTAAAAAAGTTAGGAGTTTAAGGTTTTAAAATATAATAATATATATAAAGCAAGATAGAAATTTTAAGGCAGAAACTAGTCCTTCTTCTTCACATTCTTCTTCACGAATTTAAGTAATATTATATAATTAGATTAAAAAGTCCACATCAAAAACGATGAGTAGTTAGTTATGAAGTTTAAAAAAAAAATTAAGTGTAATTTCTTAATCAATCAGCTTATCCTTAAAAAACCTTATAGAGAGATACAGCTCCATTTTTAATTTATTAGCATAAAATACTGTGTAGACTTCACAGTTTATAAGAATATAATATAAATAAAATCTAATAAATATCTAAGTCCAAACAAAAAATACCATCTCACACATTTAATCTCAATGCAAACAAAAAAATTAAAACTCTACACACCTCAGGACAACAGTTTAAATAGATTCCTTGAAATTTAAATCCATATTTTTCAAACTGGTGCCTCTATTGACACCTTTTGTTTGGGCAGGGAGAAATAAAGTCTTTGTGTCTGTCTCATCATTCAGAAAGAGAAATACCCCAGAGGAAAGGATGGGATGAGAGAGCTCAGGGTGGGATCACACCCAAATGTGTCCAATCCATCATTCCCATCATCCCTACATTCCCACCTCCTGAAGGTGCAGTCTCTCCTAAAAAATGAAAATTTCCTTTTTTAGAATCAAACTTTTTTTTTTGCTTCTTTTCCACACCATCCCTTAGACATCCACAGCAGCACAAGACTCACAACCCATTTTTCTTCTCCAGCTCCTGTCTCCAAACTCTCCTGGCTAACTGGGAATTGTCCACTCCAGAGGCTCCCAGTTTCCCTCAGCACAGCCCATGGGACCAGCAGAGACAGCCAAGGACCACCCACAGCTCAACGAGGCAACTAAAGCAGCTTCTCACATACACAAAATAATGTTCCAGAACTGTTTGATGTATTTTTAGCCTCTTTTAAGGCATTCAGCAGCTGGGAACAAGGTGGGAAGCCAGAACCATGGGCCAAGATCCAAAATCCATTGAAGGCATCGGAGCTTTTCCATGGATCAGGATTGCTCCAGCTCACAGCTCCTGCACTAAACTGGTTTTGGCATTATATTCATGGCTTCCTTCACATTTCATACGTGAGCTTTAAAGAATTACACCCAACGAGCATCCTAGGAAATGAAGATTTATTCACAGAAAAACCTGTGTAATAATAAATCTTCTCCTTAAACGTGCAGAGCAGAGGATGGAGATGAGAAGAATTATTTTGCACTTTATAGTGCTTTGAGCTATAATGTTATTTATAGCATCTATTTGAACTGAGATTGTCCCAGAGAGGGAAATGGACAGCTCAGCTCCAGCTTTAGATTATAAGTCAGGCTTTCCAAGCACTGAGACTTTTTGAAATAAAATTAAATACCAGGCTCCAATCTGGCCCTCTCCATTCTTTCTCTACAGAAATAAAGAACTTGTTATTAAATCACTGATACAAACCTGGGGAAAAACTGTAAAAGTAAAAATAATTCGAGTTAAACTAAAAATCACATTTTTAATGAAGCCTGGATTGGGCTGCAATATGAGAGTGTTGAGTAAGAGGGTTAAAGGGGATATTGGGAAGGAGCTGTTCCCTGTGAAGGTGGGGAGGGACTGGGATGGAATTCCCAGAGGAGCTGTGGCCATCCCTGGCAGTGCCCTAGGCCAGGCTGGACAGGGCTTGGAGCAGCCTGGGACAGTGCAAGGTGACCCTGGAGGGGCTTTAAGTCCCTTCCAAGCCAAACCAGTTTGGGATTTTCAAATAGCTCATGAAGTGCACGGTGGGCTTTCTGTAATTACTCAGATTTGTTTAATTGCCATAGTGATGCAGGGCATCCTTAGGAATTCCACTCTCACAGTGACTGCTCATTATTCCAGGTTCTTCCCAGGTTTGCACAGAGCCCCAGCATTAACCTGTAGCCATGATATTTTATGAAAAATCCTATTCCCAGGATTTTTCCCCTGAGAGGCTGAGGAGCCTCAAGAGAGAAATGTCAAAAATAATTATCTGCTGCTGTGGAATGCAACTGTGCCTGAACAGGTGCAACCACATTGGTCAGTGTGGATTGTTTCTACATGATGACCAATCATGGTCCAGCTGTGTGGGCTCTCTGAGCAGTCACAGGACTTTGTGATAAATTCCTTTTCTATTCTTGTTAGCCTTCTGATGGATCTTTTCTCTCTATCCTTTTTAGTATAGTTTTAGTATATAGTATTTTAATATAATATATATCATAATATAATAAACCAGCCTTCTGAAACATGGAGTCAAGATCCCTGTCTCTCCCATGTCCTCATCCCTTGAGGTCCCACTCGGGGTTCCACAGCAACATTAACCCCATGTGCAACACCTGCAGAAAAAGGAGCAGCAGCTTTTTCTTACTGGCCAACAATCACTAACATTTGTGAGGCAATCCATCCCCACCCTAAAAGAGCTTTCCAGGCTGCCCACACCAGCGGCACAATAACTCATATTTAGGGGAAAAAAAATTCTCCTGAACTAAGGAGGATGCTTATTTTTCCATCTGAAAAAAAAATTAAATCACTGTGAGACTGAATCAAGTGGTCAAATGGTTTAGCAAAAGTTGTTACAAGAAACCACCTCCTTGAGCTGATTCCTTTCTGTGACAGAAGCCATTCTCACACTCCAACAATGAGCTTTTTGGGAGCACACACTCTGGAAATAACTGTCCATTCTCCTGACAGCCTTCTTCCTGGATTTTCTTCCCTTAAATCCCATGAATGAAGGATTACCAGGATTTATGTGGCTATTTAATACCTCCAGGAAAGAAAAGCACACAGTACAGGAAGAGAAACAACAGGTATGGAATGGATCTATCATAATTTCAGTTCAGCTCACCAATAAATTTATCCTGACATTGACTGATAAATATTGGGACTATTTGAACTTGTTTCCTGGATTGTGAAAATTATCCTGCAGCTGCTTCCTCTGGCTGCTCCAAAATGCTGCATTTTAGGGAGCATGGATACAGTGCTGAGGGAGTCAAAGCAACAAGAAGGACAATCAGAACAACTGATAACAATCCACCTCTTTTGCATCACAAGAAGTTTTGATTTGGGTTTTGAGAAGTCAGGGTTAAATGCTACTTGTCTTGCTACATATTCATACTCCTGGATAGTTTTTTAAAATATATATTTATATNAGGTGCAGTCTCTCCTAAAAAATGAAAATTTCAGTTTTTAGAATTGAACTTCTTTTTTGTTTCTTTTCCACACCATCCCTTAGACATCCACAGCAGCACAAGACTCACAACCCATTTTTCTTCTCCAGCTCCTGTCTCCAAACTCTCCTGGCTAACTGGGAATTGTCCACTCCAGAGGCTCCCAGTTTCCCTCAGCACAGCCCATGGGACCAGCAGAGACAGCCAAGGACCACCCACAGCTCAACGAGGCAACTAAAGCAGCTTCTCACATACACAAAATAATGTTCCAGAACTGTTTGATGTTATTTTTAGCCTCTTTTAAGGCATTCAGCAGCTGGGAACAAGGTGGGAAGCCAGAACCATGGGCCAAGATCCAAAATCCATTGAAGGCATCGGAGCTTTTCCATGGATCAGGATTGCTCCAGCTCACAGCTCCTGCACTAAACTGGTTTTGGCATTATATTCATGGCTTCCTTCACATTTCATACGTGAGCTTTAAAGAATTACACCCAACGAGCATCCTAGGAAATGAAGATTTATTCACAGAAAAACCTGTGTAATAATAAATCTTCTCCTTAAACGTGCAGAGCAGAGGATGGAGATGAGAAGAATTATTTTGCACTTTATAGTGCTTTGAGCTATAATGTTATTTATAGCATCTATTTGAACTGAGATTGTCCCAGAGAGGGAAATGGACAGCTCAGCTCCAGCTTTAGATTATAAGTCAGGCTTTCCAAGCACTGAGACTTTTTGAAATAAAATTAAATACCAGGCTCCAATCTGGCCCTCTCCATTCTTTCTCTACAGAAATAAAGAACTTGTTATTAAATCACTGATACAAACCTGGGGAAAAACTGTAAAAGTAAAAATAATTCGAGTTAAACGAAAAATCACATTTTTAATGAAGCCTGGATTGGGCTGCAATATGAGAGTGTTGAGTAAGAGGGTTAAAGGGGATATTGGGAAGGAGCTGTTCCCTGTGAAGNAATATAAAATAAATATATTTTAATATGTTATTGTGTACATTAACATACACACAATATATGTTAATGTACACAATAATATTGTATACATAATAATAATATGGTATACACAATATTAACATATACACAATAATATGGTAATAATATATATTTTATTATGTAATATTATATTAATAATATAATATGTTATTGTAGATAATATATTATAGAATAATAGATTTTTATAATAAATNGAGCTGTGGCCATCCCTGGCAGTGCCCTAGGCCAGGCTGGACAGGGCTTGGAGCAGCCTGGGACAGTGCAAGGTGACCCTGGAGGGGCTTTAAGTCCCTTCCAAGCCAAACCAGTTTGGGATTTTCAAATAGCTCATGAAGTGCACGGTGGGCTTTCTGTAATTACTCAGATTTGTTTAATTGCCATAGTGATGCAGGGCATCCTTAGGAATTCCACTCTCACAGTGACTGCTCATTATTCCAGGTTCTTCCCAGGTTTGCACAGAGCCCCAGCATTAACCTGTAGCCATGATATTTTATGAAAAATCCTATTCCCAGGATTTTTCCCCTGAGAGGCTGAGGAGCCTCAAGAGAGAAATGTCAAAAATAATTATCTGCTGCTGTGGAATGCAACTGTGCCTGAACAGGTGCAACCACATTGGTCAGTGTGGATTGTTTCTACATGATGACCAATCATGGTCCAGCTGTGTGGGCTCTCTGAGCAGTCACAGGACTTTGTGATAAATTCCTTTTCTATTCTTGTTAGCCTTCTGATGGATCTTTTCTCTCTATCCTTTTTAGTATAGTTTTAGTATATAGTATTTTAATATAATATATATCATAATATAATAAACCAGCCTTCTGAAACATGGAGTCAAGATCCCTGTCTCTCCCATGTCCTCATCCCTTGAGGTCCCACTCGGGGTTCCACAGCAACATTAACCCCATGTGCAACACCTGCAGAAAAAGGAGCAGCAGCTTTTTCTTACTGGCCAACAATCACTAACATTTGTGAGGCAATCCATCCCCACCCTAAAAGAGCTTTCCAGGCTGCCCACACCAGCGGCACAATAACTCATATTTAGGGGAAAAAGAATTCTCCTGAACTAAGGAGGATGCTTATTTTTCCATCTGAAAAAAAAATTAAATCACTGTGAGACTGAATCAAGTGGTCAAATGGTTTAGCAAAAGTTGTTACAAGAAACCACCTCCTTGAGCTGATTCCTTTCTGTGACAGAAGCCATTCTCACACTCCAACAATGAGCTTTTTGGGAGCACACACTCTGGAAATAACTGTCCATTCTCCTGACAGCCTTCTTCCTGGATTTTCTTCCCTTAAATCCCATGAATGAAGGATTACCAGGATTTATGTGGCTATTTAATACCTCCAGGAAAGAAAAGCACACAGTACAGGAAGAGAAACAACAGGTATGGAATGGATCTATCATAATTTCAGTTCAGCTCACCAATAAATTTATCCTGACATTGACTGATAAATATTGGGACTATTTGAACTTGTTTCCTGGATTGTGAAAATTATCCTGCAGCTGCTTCCTCTGGCTGCTCCAAAATGCTGCATTTTAGGGAGCATGGATACAGTGCTGAGGGAGTCAAAGCAACAAGAAGGACAATCAGAACAACTGATAACAATCCACCTCTTTTGCATCACAAGAAGTTTTGATTTGGGTTTTGAGAAGTCAGGGTTAAATGCTACTTGTCTTGCTACATATTCATACTCCTGGATAGTTTTTTAAAATATATATTTATATAGAAATATAAATATATTTTAATATATTATTGTGTACATTAACATACACACAATATATGTTAATGTACACAATAATATTGTATACATAATAATAATATGGTATACACAATATTAACATATACACAATAATATGGTAATAATATATATTTTATTATGTAATATTATATTAATAATATAATATGTTATTGTAGATAATATATTATAGAATAATAGATTTTTATAATAAATTATAATAGGGAAGGGAAGGGAAGGGAAGGGAAGGGACTTGGATGGAGCTGAGGAAAGCACATGGAGAGGATGGAGCTGGGCAAAGCAGGCTGAACAATTAATTTTTGCCCTCCTGCAGCATCCCAGCCCTATTTAACCCCTTCTGGGTTGGCTCTGTACTCCCCAAGGAGCAGAAGGGGTTCTTGAGGAAATTCCTGCCTGCTGATATAAATGGGTGGACAAAGGAGAGAAATCCTCCAAGTGCTGTGACAGAACTGTGAGCTCAGCCCTGACAACCACCCCAGAGTCTCCACAATGGTGAAAAAAGTGCTTTTTAAAGGCTCCAGGTGTGAAAAGGGCTTTCCATTCGAGGCTGCAGTGGATGCCATAAGGAATAAATCCCTAGGAAAGCCAGCTCATGGCTCATGCTGGGTTCTATTTCTCTCTGCTCATTCTGGACAATTCCAGGGGCAGGGAAGAGTTAAACCTGGCCAGAAGGGAAGAGCAGTGAGCTCTGGTGATTCCCTGGCTCCAGCTGAAACCCAGCAAGGGCTGGGTTCCAGAAGGCTCCAAAGGAGGCCACCCTGGTGTCCTTATCACTGATACCTGCTGCTGCCAAGGATTTCCTGGAGAGCAGGAGCACAGCAGGGGTTTGGGGCATTTTTTTGTTCCTCCAAACCCCATTAATTCCAGTGTTGTCTGTCAGCCTGTGCAGAGCAGGAGGAGCACAAACCTCCACGTGCCAGCTCTTCTGTTCCTATATTTATAGGTTTTTACAGGTTAGAGATGCTTGAACACTCGTTCTGTCTAAGAGCAAAGAGAGGAATGCTGGAAAATGTCCCTCTGGGTGCCATCTGTGCCTGGACATGGTGAGAGAGATGTACTGATCAAACACTGGGATCAAAGCACGGGCAGCATGGATGCTGGTTTCGTTTCCCTACAATGGACACGCTGTTCCAGAGGGAGCTGGGGGAGGGAAGGAGCCCCTGGCACATCCCCTGAGTGCTGCCCTTGCAGGAGCTGGGCTGGAGCTGCTGACTTTTGATGTACCACTGAGGCTTGGAGCAAGGCTTCAAACCAGCCTTTGATCTGCAGGTCAGAGGCTCTGCAGCCCCCACTCCACAGGGCTTTGGATGCTCCACAGTTTGACTCCAAGGTCTTTGAAGATTGGTTTTTGCTGCCTAAAGAGCTCATCTGCTTTTGAATGGTTCTTCTGGCTGAAGCCACTCCACCTTCAGGTGACAATGTGTGGTTTTGAACCTAAAACCAGCAAATCAGCTGTGCCTGGCACAGGCATTGTGTTGATTCTTCACTGCTGGGGAGTAAGAGGTTAAATCCCTCTCCATTTTAACACTGGATTTTAACTGAATCCAACACTCCTAGTTAACATTAGAAAAAGGAATGGGCATGCTGTGCTCTAATAAATTTTTCCTTGGCTCCCTTCTCTTTGAGTCTTGGGGAGGGGGAAGAGAGAGAGAGACAGATTAACTATTTGGGCTGAGTGCTTTTTAAATTGTCAAAAAGCTTCCAAAATGCATGAGCTTGCTGTCCTGACAGTCCCAGTGAGGCAGGTCAGACCCTCGGGGTCTCTGAGGCTCACATCAGCCCATCTGCACATCCAAGGATGTCAGAATCGCATTTAACACCTTATAAAAAGCCCCAACATGGTGACATGGCCAGACCTGGCCAGAAGAATGCTTTTCAGTTTGTTTAATCAACAATTGCTGGTTAACCTGGCAACAAGCATGGAGTGAAATCATGTTGAAACTTCAATGAACCAGCCTGAGTGTCTCACTTTCCCCTCATCTGTTGGGAAATCAGCAACATTTCCATCTACTCCTGCCTCTTCCCCATGCAAAATTATTCCCTCCTGTGCTCTGAAAAGTTTATTTCATGTTGCTGCAGATAAACTAAGCACAGAATTCCCACCACCCACTTTTATAGTTAATCCTTGAGGCCACCAAATCCTGCAGTGCGGATTTTTCATCATTCCTGACACTTGCTCTGTGTTTTCCATTTCTGTTTCACCCAGCACTGCCTTGGACTACATTAAAACAGCTTCTCTCTCCCCTTGGTTTTTCCCTTTCCTATCCAACACCACCCACTTCAAGGGAATCAAGCACTTCCCACAGAGCTGAGCTTGGAGGGGAGAAATCTCAAATGACACCCTGTGGTATCCATTAGCAAAGGCTGAATCATAATAATTACAAATATACTTTGAGGTAACACATCCCTGTACATCCCTTCCTGCTCTCCAAGTCTTTGGAGTGCTGGAAAACTGTGTGGCCTTGAGGCTGAGGGACAGTTGTTGATTTAGGGGGTTTATTTTATTAATTTCTTTCATTCAAATGAGTTTCTCAGAGCTTCCAGACAGATTTGGGAAGTCTTTTAAGTGATTTTAAGGAAAAAGAAGAAAAATATGGTTTTTGCAGCAAATTTCAGGATATTTTACATGCAGAATCAGGGAATATCCTGAGTTAGAAGGGATCCTCAAGGATCATTGAGTCCAACTCCTGCCCTGCACAGACACCCCAAAATCCCACCCTGAGCATCCCTGGGAGGTGTCCTAATGCCCCTGGAGCTCTGGCAGCCTCGGTGCTGGGACCATTCCCTGGGGATCTGGGCAGTGCCAGCACCCTCTGGGGGAAGAACCTTTCCCAAAATCCAACCTGACCCTCCCCTGGCACAGCTCCAGCCATTCCTTGTGTTTGTTTATTGTTTATATCTATCACTTTATTTATAGTACAGTATCACCCCAAAGCATGATAGGAATCTATTAGCTCATGTTTATTTATAGTTCATGTCTCACTTTTAAGCATGTCTAAAGGCATTGGTAAGACTGCAGTATAATCTCCTTTTTCCTTCCTTCCTCCAGAATTTAGCTTGGAAATTCTGGTGTTCTTCTCTGCTGACCACCTACCTGCTAATCCCATTCCCAAATCAAGGCCTGGCACCTGACCAAAAGGCAGCAGAACTACAGGATTGGAAAAGGTAAATTGTTTCAGGAGGGGAAAAGTATTAAAAGGTTGGAATCCAAAACTCTCCTGCTCAAGTGGCCAGAAGGATTCCTAAAGAATCCCAGGAACAGAAGAGGCTCCATCACAACGAGAAGCAAACACAAAGGATGTGCTGAACCCACCTTGTCCTAAGCCAGGAATTCAGAGAGTTAAAAACCCACTGGGGCAACAGAAACTTTCATTCCTGGCTTCCCAAATCCCAGTGGCCAAGAGCACAAAAAGCTCTTTCACCTGCTCGTTTCTCAACAGGGTCTAATCAAGAAGGACTGCTGAGTGGCACAGGCTTGCTGAGAGAATGGCAGGGGGAGAGGAGAGGTGCCTGAATAATAACATTTAATAGCTTTGAAACCTGAGAGTTACCTACAAAATAAAGTCATGGCTGGGAACAATGGTATTCCAGGAGCTCCTCAGCAAATGACTGAATGCATTGTTGAAATCCACGGGACATTTTATTATAAAAACGTGCTGGTGGTGTTCAGCAATGCAGAAAAGTCTCCTCAGTGGAGTGATATTGTCGAAATATTTATCTTTCACTATTTTTTGTATTTTAATTCTAATGCTATGTTTAGCTGACAAATGAGATTTGAGGTTTTTGAGTGCAATAATCTGGTGTATTCACCTCAGAGCTTTTCTTTTACAGCTTCCTGAGCCAGCTGGAGCTCTCTCTTTGCAGGATCTGTGAGGGATGGATGGAAAACAAATGCAGAGACCTCTGGAGTTAACAGCCACCTCAGCCACCCTGTCTTTATCAAGACTGTGCATTTTGGGCTATGCCAAGTGTTAATAAAAACAAATGCACACCTCCAGGCTCTCTTTAAATGCAGAGTTTAAGAGCAAAAGTAAACTGCAGCCACTTATGTTATCTGGGGGGTGTCACACGGGGCTCTGAGATAACCAGAATGAACCTGGAAGGTCCCAGAAGTAAAACTGCCTAAACTTAATTCAACAAAGTGAAATTACTGCTTTAAAAGTCTAAGGTGAAATTACTTCTAAAGTGAAATCACTGCTTTAAAAGCCTTTACATCCCTGAGGGTTTCAGCATCCCCAGGCTGAGGCTCCCAGGGTTCATTTCCCTACAAGTCCTACAGCTCCTCCAGCCCCGGATCACGTTACGGGGTTGTGTGGTGGAGCTTGGACCGTGCCAAGAAAATGTCTTCAGCTTTCCTTTTACAAATATGGCAATGATCAACCCCGAGCATGATGGGGAGGTTGAGTGTGTTTAAAGCAATTTAACATGTTGCAACAACGTGGTGCTCGGCGCTGCTCCGTGGAGCCATCCCGGGATCCTGGAAACACCGGGGCTGTGGGCCTGGCCCCAAACCTGATCCACATCAGCAACCTTCACCTCGTGAGTCATCTCCCTGAGGTAAAGATAATGGATGGAAAGGAAAAACTGACAGGCTGCTTGCAAAACTGGGCTCCAGCAGTGCAATTCAGCACTCGGGGCTTTGCTCTGCAGCCATGCCCAGCCTCAGCTGGACTCCAGGGCTCCAAATCCTTCCATGTTTTCAGAGATTGCTGCAGGACACCAAAAAGTGACTGTTCTGTTGATAAGTTCTGCCAGAGCGATTTCCTCTTTCCAAACAATTCCCTGCAGAAGCCAGGTAGAGCCACGGCCACCACTCCAGAAGATTCCATGAGTTGGGGTTGAGGATTTGGGTTCAGCTCCCCAAACACTTCCACTGCAACAGCAGAAGGATGAGCATATCCCCCAAAATCACCTTCCCAGGCAGCACCGTGTGTGAGGGGAGCTCTGACAGCATTAGAGCAGAGATGTGATCAGCTGGGATCCATTTGCATCACAGAATTCCAGAATGCTTTGGGTTGGAAGGGACTTTAAAGATTACCTCCTTCCACTCTCCCAGGAGTTATCTGACTACAATTCACTCCTGCCTTTTTTTAATATCCAGGACACATTAAAACCACATAAATGTACTTTACAAGAGCCAGCAGTGCAATACAATAGCAAAGATAACAACTTGGGAATAATTTGTAGATCAGCGACCACAAAAGCTCTAGAAATAACAGCTGCTGTATTTACATGTCAACAGATTGGATATTCCCTGATGATCCAGATAAACAGCTCCACATCTCTGGGAAACAAACAGGCACGTGAGATGCAAAGCAAACAAAACCACAAAAGACCAAAGGATGCCAAAGGGAGCTCTGAAGGCATTCCCAGGGCTGCCAGAACAGGTATTCCACAGGGAACTCCAGCTTAGAGCTCCCAATAATCCTTGAGGATCCCTTCTAACTCAGGATATTCCCTGATTCTGCATGTAAAATATCCTGAACTTTGCTGCAAAAACTGTATTTTTCTTCTTTTNGTGTGGCACAAACTTTACTGAAATCAGTTTAAAAAGTGAGCAGCCCTCTAAGAAACAACCTTTAAACTAAGACTGTAGGTATATTTAAATAATTTAAACTCTATTTAACATTTGAAGTAAATAAAAATAGATGGAANTCCCAAATCTGTCTGGAAGCTCTGAGAAACTCCTTTGAATGAAATGTCCCAAATGCCCCCAATGTCCCAAATCACCTGAGATTTTTCAAGGACAGCAGAGGCCTCTCCCTCATATTGCAAAATATTGTAAGAAGAATACAGCAGTAAATTATTCTCAGTGGAAAAGTCATTTTCCTCGTTTCCACAGAGACCTGTTTCCTCTGGACCACAGAGAACATTTCCCATCACTCAATCCATACTTTTAAAGCTGTGAATTCCAAACCTTGTTGCTTCTTCCTTGGACTCTCTCCACCAAACTTTTATGTGGACCATGAGAACAATGGGATTCCTGAATCCCTGATTCCTCACAGCTTCCCTCTGTACTACAGGCAGGGTTTGCTGATAAGTTGTTAAAAATTATCCATCTAAAAATCCAAGTGAAGGTTCCTGTCAATCCTGACAGTGGTTTCAGGCTTTAGAAGATGCAGCCAGAGAGTTGCACAGGGACAGCTGCTCCAGTTGGCACCACAGGCTGTGTCCTGAGGAACCACAAACCACTTGATTCTGGATTGGAAAACCTATCAAAGCAAGGCCAGACACCTGGACAGGACTGGAAGGGGTTTTGCAC
>VYZP01004692.1:0-66962 GCA_013400635.1 Hypocryptadius cinnamomeus | reverse complement strand
ATTCTGAGCTGCTTTAGTGTGTGGGTCTGGGCTTCACATGAGGGGATGGTGAGCTCTGTGCACAGAGCAGGGAGACAAAACAATTCCTGCTCCAGCTGGGCACCAAGGACAAATGATCCAAATCTCAGCCCAAGAGCACAACCAGCGTGGGCTGGAGAGAGAAAAACAAGCAGGATGGGAGTGCATGGGCTAAAGCTGGAATTGGCCAATGAACTGCAATCTGCACATGGAGCAGAGCTGATCACAGGGAGAGACCCCGGGAGCGCTCGTGCATTTTGGGACCATTTTGGTTCCTCTTGGGTGCAGCCCTGGCTGGGCTCTTGTCCTGCCCAAGGTGGATCCATGGAGGAGATCCTTGGAATAAATCCCTGCTTTATTCTTTAGCTCCATCTAGTCTCTGCTCTAGGGCAGCCCTCACAAGGCATCAGAGAGACAACTTCCTCCAGCTCCAGTGGGATTTTGGAGCTGGGGAGGCTCTGGGAAATCTGCATGCCCAGGGCTCATGGCCCCTGCAGAGCCAGCCAAGGCTCTGGCTCTGCTCATCTAAGTCATGCAGGGACTCATTCTCAGTCCCATCTGAATCCTTGCAGAGCTTGGATAATCAGAGGAAAAGCACATTTTCACCTCCAGCCTGCCTAGGAAGCCTCACCCCTCTTTCCAGAGGGGATTTTTCTGGGAACAGGGATGTCAGGGTCTTGGTGCCCAGGCTGGCCCTGGCTCTCCTGCTCTCTTCCAGTCAGGGATGCACATCTGGCCAGCTGCTGTGCCAGACTGATGTGAGGCGCTGTAAGGACTCACCCTGATAAATATAATATCTGGTGATATGATATTAAACATAATATCATGATTTCCCCACAGCTCCAGAGTGGGGGGTTATCCCTGACCCACAATCAAGGATTTGCAGTGCCCAGAATCGTCACAGCTTTGGAGTTTTCCCTCAAATGTACAAAATGTTTTTTCCACCACCATTTAGTCACTACCAATTTCTCAAATGCAAAGGGACACACAGATATTTGTCACCTGGAAGACACTTGTCACCTCTCACCCACTTTCTGCTGGCATTTTCTCTCTCTCTGAGTGCAGACACTTGGCTGTGGCAGTCCAAGGCCATAAATCACCATCCCAAACCACTGCTGACCATGCCCCTTCCACAGTGTCCCAGGGAGCAGAGTGGGAGGGAAGCACCTCTAACAGCAATATTTTATTTACTAAACTGACATTTTCATGCTCTATCTCAGAAAAAACAAACCTAGAGCTGGTTTCTCCCTAACCTCACCATCCTGAGTTTTGTGCATGCATCCCTCAGGAACACCATGTCCCATTCCATCATTTCCAGGGAGGAGGACACCTCTGCTGGTGCAGTTTCCATACAGGAGAACTCAGTAATTGATCTGAATAAACCAAGAGCACTGAGCACTTTGGGTGTTTTATTGCCTTTACTACTGTGTGCACCTGCACAAGCCCAGCACTGCACTCCCTCAAGGCCCAGTACTCAGATTTATACACTCTTAACACATCTTAAAAGTTAAGGAAATGATGCTTATTTTTTTTTTTCCCTCAGAAATATTGATTTCTAAAAATCCTCAAGATCTGTTGACTGTCATTCCTGTTATCTAGGCAAGAAAGGAGGCACAAGAGTGGTCTGTGTTTAAAACAACAGACTCTTTCCATCTCTGTATGGGGAAAATACTGACAAAACTGTATTTGCCCATTTTTGTGCCCAAGATACAAATTCTGGTGCCAGCCCTGCCTGGCTTGTGCTGGCACCAACTCACAGGAGATGCATTTCCATTGCTGGCTCTCCGAAAACCACAGGAATGGGAATTTGAGTCGGGTCTGAAGTTTAGGCTATTTTAAAATTCGTTCTGCTGTTTTCAGAAAGAACATTTACAATTAGTTTGCAAACACCACGAGGATGTCTGAAATCTTGCTTTTAAATTACAGAGCTGTGAATTCCTGAAGCACAAAGAGCACAACTGCTCTTTTCCTTGGTTTCCTAACCTTTTCCGTGGAGTGACAGGAAAAGTTGGCTTTTCCCCCTGGAGACTTTACACAAGTGTCAGCCCCAGTCGGTGCAGTTTTACAAGACTATAAAGTTAGCAGCCCCTAACTCCCAATTAGCAGTTCCCTATATAAAGGAAAACCACTTCCATACCATTGTATTCCTAATAACCTCAGGCTGACTGCATCTTTTCCCCCTCTTGCCTCAACACCAGCTTCCAACGCATTTTCCTTAGAAAAGGGAAGTAAGAAGGATTAACACTCCTAATAACCATTGATGAGATGGAGTTTCATAAATCTGCCATATTACAAAAAAAAAAAGAAAAAAAAAGAAAAAAAGAAAAAATATTTCGATGTTTAGAACAGGCAGTTAAAGAATTTGACACTGAACAACTCAGGGCATTTTCAGCTCATCTCTGAAATATTTGCACAACTTTTTGTCTTCGTTGCTGTCACTTCGGATCAGTCTGCACCTGAGGACGGCTGCTGAAGCCCTGGCCACTGTCTAAACACATTAACAGACAATTCCCGAGCTTGCAGCTTAATGGAGGGTACAAAAAAGGAATGAAGGGTCATTAGCAGGTTTGCAGATGCACCAGAGAGGCACAGGAAGAGCGAGACCCTTCCCCAGGTCCCCAGGGTTTGCATGAGGAATGACAGGAGTCCCTGTGGCCAGCATTTAATCCCAAAGGTCATTTTTCCTCAGCAGCTGAGCATGGAATGGGGCCCAGAGAGGCTGGAGCACCTCCACCTTTGCAGTTTTTACAGCCTGGGCCAGGTGAGAGCACTCTGAAGTCAGCCCTGACAGGAGGTCAGGGCGGGTGATCTCCCATGCCTCATTCCACTGACATTTTCCATGATTTCTGCCTTCTCCACATAATTTTATTACAGAATCACAGAATCAGGAAATTATTAAGGTTGCAAAAGCCCTCCAAGATCATCCAGTCCAAGCTGTGCCTGGTGCCCACCTTGTCCCCAGCCCTGAGCACTGAGTGCCACCTCCAGGAATTCCTTGCACCCCTCCAGGGATGGGCACTCCAACCCTCCCAGGGCAGTTCCAGTGCCTGAGCACCCTTTCCATGGGGAAATTCCTGCTGCTGTCCACCCTGAGGCCGTTCCCTCTCCTCCTGTCCTTGTTCCCTGGAGCAGAGCCCAATCCCCCCGGCTGTCCCCTCCTGTCAGGAGCTGTGCAGAGCCACAAGGGCCCCCCTGAGCCTCCTTTTCTCCAGGATAAAGGTGCACAGGTTAGACAGGAACCAGGCTGGGGTGACAGACAGGTCCCTGAGCAATGTGACATTTTTGTCGTCACTTACTCATGCTCCATCATTCTCCCACAGCAGCACCAAGGGTTGGTTTTGGGCCAGTCCCTGGCACAGGCACAGCTCACAACCACAGGTTTGGGGTTTGTGTTCATGTGAGGAGATGTCCCACTATTCAGGATATATCTGGGTTACAGGCAGGGTCATGTGGTGATGATACTATTTTCTCTTGTTTGTTCTTCGTGTAATTAGAAACCTCTTGTTATTTTAATGTTCTTTACATAAGATCTAGATTTACTTGAGTAATCTAGAACTTCAGATTTACTTCAGATTTACTCAGATTTGAGTAAATCTGAGCACACTTTATAATTACTTCTCTAGAGAGGAAGTATGACAATAAAAAAATTGAAAGATTTAGAATACAAACATATAGTTCTGATTGACTGAATCCCCAAGCAAAACCAGGAAATAAAGAAGTGATTTTAGAGCAGACAGTAAATTGATAACATGACTAGACTATCATATGAGGAATCTTGAAGTTGCCTTATAGATGTATCATCTACATGTTTAAAACTAAACAGAAAGAGGAGCTACCACAAATCTTCTCAAGCTTCTTGACACAGCCTCCAGCTGCACCAAGGGAAATACAGGTTGGATATTAGGGAAAAGTTTTTTCCAGAAAGGGTGATAAAGTTCCGGAATGGCTGCCCAGGGAGGTGGTGCAGTCACCATCCCTGGGGGTGTTTAACAAAGCCTGGATGTGGCACTGGGTGCCAGGGTTTAGTTGGGGTGTTGGGCTGGGTTGGACTCCATGATCTTGAAGGTCTCTTCCAACCCTGTGATTCTGTGAATTCTAGAGAGCCACATATTTATATTTTTATATATTTTTATCTATCTATCTATCTATCTATCTATCTATCTATCTATCCATCCATCCATCCATCCATCCACACACACACACTCCTAGCATGTTGTTATCCCCATCCCATGGATCTCTTCCAGGAGAAAAGCCTTTTCAGCTGAAAGGATCTCCAAAAATGCCTTTCAGTGAGCCCTGTAGCTCTGGCAGGGTATGGGAATATCAGCTTCCAGAGAGCTGCAGGGCTGACATCCCACACAGCTTTCAACAGCAGCAGCCAGCCAAAACCTTCCAGGGCAAGGAAAGGGATCCATGCAGCTCCCCCTGCGCCGTGTGCCTCCCTGGGCTGGCTGTCACAGCGGCTCATGTCACCGGGCTGGTGACATCAGCTGGCCCTGTGTGTCACACAGATGGCCTCTGACACCCAGCTGTGTTTGCCACCCCCGATCCTTTGTGTGCAGCCCCTGAGCAGCACAAAGCACTCACCCAGGCACATTCCCTGAATCAGCAGCTGGAGGGTGCTCCCCTTTCCCACTGGTGTGTGCAGGGCAGGAGAATGGGAGGCAAATCCCAGCCTGGAAAATCCAGGATAAAGCTGGAGCCCTCGTTTTACCTCCTGGCACCACCTGAGAATCCGTGTGGAAAACCTAAGTCCTAAGGAAAATCGTGCTCTATATGCACCCAAAAGTGCAATTCCCTGCCTCTAACTTTCAAACAACAAACAAGTAGGAATACAACACATCCAACAAAATATTATAAAATTATTATTATTAAAATAAAATATTTCACCCAAAAGCAAGACAGAAGTCAGTTGTTTTAACTACAAACCTGTCCTAGTGGTACATTTATTTTTTTACAAGTTAAAACCAGCCAGACTGGTTTAAAAAGCCAGACTGCAAACCTATATCACTTATTTACAAAAATAACCTGAAATACATGAATTTTTTTCTCCTAAATTCACATTTTGAATTTTTTCAAGATGAAAACACACTCATTTAAATTGTGCTATTTTGTAAAAATAAAGTTTGATTCTTTTTCTTAGGTGTGGGGATTTATCCTACCCTTTCTTTCCCCTCAGACTGCTCTGGTTTAGCCAGGTTCCCTTTTTCCACACATCTTTCAGCACTAAAAGGAGTTTCCTAAGCAGGAGTGAGCCCAGCCCAGCTGGTCCCTGAGGACTCCCAGGTTTTTGCCCCAGAGTGTGACTCCAGGTGTCCTCCCCCTGCACAGACAGAGGGTACAGCAGAGGAAATCCTGGAAACAGAGGAGGCAGGAATGTGAACTGGAACGATCAAGGTGACAGCTCTGCCATGTCCTGCCCCTCACTGACCTGCCCAGGTGAGCAGAGCTGCCTGAGCTCTGCTGGGAGCCCAGTTTGGGAGCAAATCCCAATTTCCCTGCAGCCAAACTCCTTCCTCACTTGGCCAGCACCCCACGGGCCCCACCCAGCCTGGAAACGCCTTCCCAAAGTTAAGGAACTCTGCTGCTTCTCCCTGGCAAACCCAGCCCCAGCTGAGTAACTCCCAATTACTGACTCAGCCACCAGAAGGGAAAGTCACCTTGGTTTTGTTCTGACCTCACACATCCAGTGGAAAATTGGATTTGGCCACCTGGGAAGTCTGTGCGAGCTGGAGGAAAGATAAAAAGTCAAGTGGGGGAAATAAAATGAGTTTAATTGAAAGGGACATTTGGGAAATGCTGAAGTAAGGATTTATTGCCAGGATTACATTCCCAGGAAGGGGAGATAGGTCAGGTGGGAAATATTTGGGAGAGGTTCCCCACTCTGTGCTGTGTGAACTCCATTCTCCTGCCCTTTAGGCAGGACAGGAGCAGCTAGGGCTAGAGTCCCCATCCCTGGAGGTGCCCAAGGAACACCTGGAGGTGGCACTCAGTGCTCTGGGCTGGGGACAAGGGGAGCATCAGGCACAGCTTGGACTGGATGATCTTGGAGGGCTTTTCCAACTTTAAATAATTCTGGGATTCTGTGCTCAGATTTCCACAGCCCCGCTTGTTGTCTCCAAATAATTCAGGCCCAGAGGTGACCACACAATCTGATGAAAATCAGTTCCTTTGCTGCCTTTCAGACCTAAAAATTCCCCTGATCTACTGCTCTTGCTCGTGCTTTAGGCTTCCAGGGTCCTCCATCCTAAACCTCTGTTCCACTGGAGCAACATTGTCCTTGGCCGTGGGACAAGTTTTGACTGGGGAGAAGAAGGGAAGGGGGGAAAAAAGTAAAGACATTTTAGTCCCTTCTGAGAGTTATGAGATTAAATTTGTGCCAGCTTCAAGCACAAATGAAGAGTGTGAAGGGTCAGGAAAAGTTCACAGCTTTTTTTCAGAGATATAAAACAGAATTAACTTCAAAATTTTACTATGATTTCTGCTCCAAAAAACGCTTCTGGGAATATCTGGATCAGCCTGATAAAAAGCTACAGCACAGTTCCCATGGTTCCTGAGATTCTTTCAGAGCAGAACCTGCAGAGCTTGTTAACAAAACCTCTTTTAAAAGAAGAGGGGCACTGCCACGAGTGTGGGGCTGGAGAGCAGCTCCAAGCAGCACGGGTTTTTCCTAGGAATGAACACTGGGTTGAAAGAAAAGTATTCATAATTTTTAGGATTCTTTGAAATGAAGATTAAACATAAATCTCCAATAAACACTAGAAGCATCAACCTCCAGGAAATAATGACTGCACATAAAAGCTAAAAAACATTCCAAGGAAAATCAATGGGAGACATCTATAAAAACACACTGCAGTTCACTCTGAATTCTCCAGTTCATTATGATTTAAAAAAAAAAAACAAGTATCTTTGGCTATGAGAACAAATATTAAGAAATTGAACAATGAGAAATAACACAGAGCATGTTTCCATGCCCAATTTAAAGCAATAAAGCTTCTCTTCCTCCAGTATCTGTGGGTGAGATCAACCACGAGCATTATCTGAAACAAAACCAAGCCAAACTCTCAAATTTGGAGTTTCTTTGACCTGGATATGCAACCCAAACAGACCAGGTATGGGGATTTTAATTCTGCCTGCAGAGAAATTCGTTCAGGGAGGGTTTATTAAACCAGGAGGGGAAAAAGCAGCTCAGGGGCCACCACACAAATTTCAAAAGCTTTTGTCTTTCACAGAAGTTTAGTCGGGACTGGCATGAGAAATGACCTTTTTCAAAGGCAAAACTTTTAAAAACTTTTTCATTTTGCTTAATAGAGAAGCAAAGCTGGGGAGGAAGGAATTTTTTGGGAGTCTAGACAGGACTCCAAACAAACTTCAAAGAGCAGCCCACTCCCAGAGCAGCTCATCCAGGCAGCAGATGGGCTGAGAGGGGGGAAAAGCCCTGCAAGCCCTCTCAGACATCCTGGCTACTGCTCCCAGGAGGTGCAGCCCCGGGACAGAGCAGATCATATCCTGCTACTTAAGGCTTACAAAAATAACCTCCAAGAGTTATTAATTAATTCCCAGCTGAAGGCAAGGAATAGAGCCCACGTTTCTCACCGTTTGTGCTGGTTTTATTAAATAAAGCTAAAAAGCTACAAAAAGCCTCTTTGGGATGTGGCAGGCAGTTGCCATCTCCGAAGGGGAGCGAGTCCAAAATTTCCTGCTCTTATCCATGGGAGACACAAGGCTGAGCAGGATCCAGCCTGGCCCCTCGCTCCTGCAGGAGACCCTCCAAACCCAGCATTTGAACAAGAGCAGCATTATCACTCCTTTACAACTTGGGAGGGAGAAGCTGATTTACAGCCACCCATAAATCTGGGCTGGTGCAAAATAATCAACTCACATCTCTTGGTTTGGTTTGAACAGGATTTTTTTTTTCCTTTTTTTTTTTTTTAAAGCAAAAACACATGTTGATTGATGGCACTTTTTTTTTTTTTTTTGCAGGTTCATGTTGATCTTAATGAATTGTTTATGTAAAAACAAAAGCTTCATTCCATTGTGAATCCTTTTTAGATGGCTTCAGGGGAAGAGTCATTATTTCAGCTGAAATGACCTTTCGTTTCAAATTGTTGAATACAATTGAAAACTTAAAACAGTCAGAACCCAGCAAGATGGTTTGCTTTTCTCTAATAAAATACTCTGAGTCAAAGTGAATCTTTTTTTCCAGCGTTTTAACAATTATTTTTACATTTTCCATTGGTTCCACGCTCAAAGCTTTACATCTCAAAAAAAGCTACCAGCTGCCAGCTCTCAGCTGTGTGCTTTGCTCAAAGAACAAGATGAGGGATCCAAGTCGAGATCCAAACCTCAAACTCCACAAGTGATTTGTTATTGTAGCTGATCCCAGCACAGCATCCTTCAGCTGAGCCACGGCAGGGAGCAGACAGGGATGGAGGGATTGAAAAGCCCTGTGGATGTGGCCACAATTCAATGTTCACCATGGTGGTGCTGCTGGTTCATGGCTGGACTTCATGATCTTAAAGGTCTTTTCCAACCTTAACAATTCTGTGATGACATTTTTTATTACTATTTTACTTAAAAATATATATATTGTTTTAAAGTAAACTGAGAAAAGAGAAGAGGGATTTAAGGAATGCAGAGAGCAGCTCCAGGACCAACCCTCACCCCAAGCCCCACAGGGTCACAGCCACAAACAGAGGGTGGAGATCCAACAGATCTTCTGCAGATGGTGCCCAGGGCAGTCCCCTAAATGTGCTCAGGGCACCCTGGGCATTCCCAGCCCCACTGGGATCTGCCCTCGGAGGCTCCTGAGAGCAGCAGGATTTGGGGCATTTGGCACAAGGGAAAGCCTGGCTTTAACACCCCAGCAAACTCCTCGCTGCTTCCTTTGATGAACACTGCATTAATCTGGGAATTCTTTCTATTTAGTCTGGGCAGGAAAATGATACAAACCAGACCTGGCAACCTCTGATCTAGGAGGGGACTTCACCTCCTTGGAAAAGGGGCAGCTGCAGCCCCTGCCGATGTCCTTGTGATGCCACATCCCTTTCCACCTGCACAACCCTGGATTTACCTGCACTTTCCAGAGAAATCACAGGGAATTCCAGGCTTTATTTACCTTTTAAATCAGAGACCGGACAAATCATTTTCTCCTGTGCCAGACAGGATTTTTTTCTGAAGGAATATCCAATATTTCATTTTATTTTGCCAATAACTCAACTCCCAAGGCTCTGCAGTGGCTGAAGACCTGCACACTCATGGTGTTTATTTGCATCACAAATAAAAGCACCTTCTAGTGGTGGAATCCCGTTAAAAATAAACAGTCTGGGAAAACTTGGCTTTTCAAACTGTCTTGTACATTTGGTTCATTATTGTCCTTCCCCAGCTCTTATCCAAACAGTCCTGACAGCTTGTTTATGGAGAGCTCTGCAGAGCTCTGCCTACCCTCAGAGTGCTGGGGACAGAACCTTGGGGAAGCTCTCACTGTGCCCTGACCTTACAAATAACACCAAAATTAAAAATAAATAAGTAAAACAAACTCAAAAGAATAAACGGTTTAATTTGTGGACAACACTGGAAACCATTCTCTGGTGACTCACTGGCAAATAATCAGAATTTCTACCTGAAAGCCTACATGTGACATCTTTTAATTGGACATTATAGCACCAAATATATCAGGAAATGTAAAATTCACCCTTAACACCTTCTGTTTTTCTGTTTGTGGAGTTTTTAGGTAGAACTCATGATTCCTTCTGCTGAAGTCCCATGAAAGCAGCGACATAAATGTTCATGTATTCAGTGAAGCACTGAAGTCCCATGTTTTTATGTTCTATATAACAGTCTATATATATTTGTATAACAACGTACACATGTTGTTTTCTAGACAGCTAAACTCCTTTTTTTTGATGAATTTTGATTCTGGGAAACTGTTCAGTCCATTTTTATCCATGTTAGATTAAAAGCACAAGTTGCAGCAGTTCAGCTTTGTTAAGCACTACTCCATTAACATGCTCAGTTTTCCCCAGGAAGGCTGGAAGATGAAAGGGAGCTCCACTTCCAGGCCTTTTCCCAAAGGAAATGCTCAGTGCCACGTGGAGCTGTTGAGGAAAATATGGAATTAAGAGAACCCCAAAGTCACTTGAGATGTGTCATCAGTCTGGGATTCACTGACAGCTCTGGGCTAGACTCAACAGCCACCTCCCAAAATCCCATGGCAGCTTCTCCAAGGTGTTACTCCTGAGGGAAAGCTCACCTGGACATTAACAACACTTTTAAACACAGGTGTAAACACAGAGGGAAATCCTTGCCTTGCTGGAATCCCTCAATAATTCCTACAGAGCATAGCATGGAAACATGATTATTAAAAATAATAAGTAAACCCAGCTTTTTAAAGACAATTTAGGGGCTTTTTAAGAACTCCACATGAAATGGAGCCTTTGAAATGAGATCAGAATTTATAGCTAAGCACCATGATAACGAGCACACGCCAAGAGGTGGAAATTCTCTCCTGAATCCACATTAAATACAGTGTTAGAGCACTGCTGCAGGACCCCAAGGAACTGCAGCAGCCAGAGAATTCCAGAGCTAAAACTGTGCCATTAATTCCCCAGGAATGTGCTTTACCTTTGCTTCCTGCCTGTCACCCAGCACTGACCTTGCCTTAGCCCTGTGACAGCAAAGCTCTCCCTGCATCCCTGTGAGGATGCAACACAGGGCATCACCTGAAAACCATGGAATTGCAGAGGTGATGCTGCAGCTGGAATTGATTTTGCAGCCCTGTGAACATGCTAGGAAAAAATCCAGGTCCATTTTCCAGTCTGCAGCAGTTTTGTTGAGCTCAAACAAGCTCAACCTTTCTTACACCTTTACATTTGAAAACGTGGTTAAGTGAATGTGATTCCAAACCTGCTCATGGGGAAGAATGCTGGAAAAGAAACAGGTGGAGAAGTGTTTCTGCCTCGTTGGACATGAGTCAGCTGTGCCCTTGCATTATTTGCATCCAGGCAAAAAGCTGCTGAGCTCAGCTGGGCTTCAAAGAAGTTTCGCTGCATCTTCTGCACGGAAAAATTGTGATAAGGAAAATAAAGGGTGAGCTGGCTCTCCAGAGAGAGGAGTCAGGGATTATTCCTGTTCCTGGGCTGTTCCTGGGCTGTTCCCTCTCAGTGTGAGGCAGACAGGGCCAGGCAGTGACCCGTGACTCCTCGGAGTCGGCTCCTTCCCAAGGCTGCTCCTCAGGGACAGCAGGAACAGCTCAGCAGAACTCAGCCCTGACCTGGAAAATCCCTCCTGGCCCAGCTGCACCAGCAGGGATCTCCTCCCAGGTTGTATTTAGCCAGAGGACATCCAAAATTCTGAACTGCCAGCCTGGTTTAGGGATTTTTCTAAAGGCAATTAGTCTGTCACACCAATGAGTATTTTGGGAGTCTTAAATCCAGCACCTCTCTGGCTGTTGGGACTCGCAGGAGCCCCAAATCCTGATTAAATTTTTACTGAAAAGCAGGAATGCCACGTGGCTCCATGAAGGAGAAGACAGCAGCTCAGCCTCATGCCCAAATTCTCCAGAAGTCCACACAGTGAGGTGAACCTGGAAAACCCTTCCTGAAAGTAACCCAATTTTTGTGCTCCCTATGCACAGGTTGGTTCTGGGGCCACCACTGCCAGCATTTTCCATTCCCATCTTTCCTTTTTTCTGACCATAAACAACAAATCTGCAAGTCCAGGGTTAACAATTAATCTGGGAGAAGTGGGACTTCTCTTCCAGGATGCATTTGGGAGCACATGACAGATCCTTACCAACTGCTCTGCTAAATTTAGTAGCACCACAACAATTTATGTTCACCACCAGTTTCCATGTCAAATGTTGTCCCAATCTTGCAGATTTTTCCCATCTTCGTCTGAAATTTTCTTTTCACAAGGTGCCAAACAAAGCAATATTTCCTCTGTTGCTAACACAGGAAGCATTGTTATCCAACAAGCCAAAGAAGCTGACTGCACTTAATGTTTTTTGGCTGAAGCACACCAAGTTTAATTGCTGAAATACCCTTAAAATTTGATAAAAAGGAAAAATAACATTCTGTATTGCTAGAGGAATTTCAAAGCATAAAAAAGGGCTGTAAAATAACATTAGAGGCTCAATTTCAGAAGTGTCTTTCAAAAAATGTAACCCCAAATGTCAGCTCTGGTGAGCCCTGCCATTAATCAGCTTATGCCACTGCTTTCCATCAGTTGTAAGATCTAATACTCTGAGTAGGGACAGAGAGGGCACTTTTCCCTCAGAGACAGGGAAATCACTGGCTGGAGAAAATGCTGTATTTTCTTTAGACACTAAATAGCTCCTACAATGCTGCAGCTGGCAGAATGGAAAGTAAGCAGCAGGACAATTTTGGTAAAGAAAAGCTGGAGAGCATCTGTGCCATGAAATGCCGCCTCACAGGCACTTTCACCTGTCATTTACAGCTTGAAATGTGTCAGAGCCCCCCAGCAGAGCCACCTTCCCCAACTGGCTCCTGATTCTCAGTTATGAAAGGTATGAAATAAATAAATAAAGCCCAACCTACATCTGGAATAAATATCAATCAACAAGCTTTAAAAAAAAAAAACCAACCCTTATTCAAGAGGCATTTGTATCAAGCTTTTAAATTCTCACTTGGTAGGAGAGGAACACACAGAGTGAAGCAATGCAATAAAAATGTCTGGGCCCAGATATGGGATTTAAGGGTTAAGGGTGCAACCTGTTGATTGCTTTCCCTCACCTAAAACATATGGATTTGCACTTCAGGGCAAACCTGCAGAGGAAGCCGGTGCCCAGAGCGTGTGTGGAATTCTTGGAAAGGTCACTGGAAGGCAGAATGTGCCTAAACATGGCCTGCAGACCCTCCTGCTCCAGGGAGAAAAGATTTCCCAGCCCAACAGCCCTGCTAAAATCACAGCCTGATCCAGAAATTAAAAATTATTCATTTGCCAGCAAAGGACTGGGCAGTAACTGATTTGCAAGCATAAAAATCAGCCAAATACTCTTATTTTACCATTGGTTTCCAACATCTTTTCATTAAATAATAATGAAGAAAAGGGTATCTAAAAGTGTAATCAGAGCAGGAATTATCAGTATGCAAAGGCCCAGACTGTTCAATGCTCCAGAGTTCTCCTTTCCTCCCAAATGAGCTCATTCCAAGTGCAGAATTCCCATTCATTCTCTCCAAAAATGTATTGGGAAGAACAGGAAGGAACAAGAAAGAAGCTCTTAGTGACAAAGCATAAAAGTGGAGTTAAAAAACCTCCAGAAAACAAATCTGGATGACGTTACCAAACAAGTATGGGGAGGTTTGAACACGCTCCTTTCTCACATCAGAAGTTGGGGATATTACAAATATGGGGATTTTATAGTGTATAAATCTGGGGATTTTAGAGCAGAAATTATTAAGGCTTCTCATTAAAAGGACACCCCTCCTTCTCCCTGGAGAAGCAGGAACATGAGCAGTTTCTGTGGTGATTGTTTTGGTGAATTTGAGAGATTAGTGGATGAAAAAGCCAAACCAAGCAGGTGTGACAGAAAAGAAACGCCTGTGTCATTATTCCATGGGAGCTCAGATGGGCATGAACCAGCAATGAAAGAAACTTAGAAAAACCACACAAAGAAATACATTTTTCCCATGTAGTCACCAAAAGGTCTCTTGGAAGTGAGTAATATTTACCTTCAAACCAAAAAAAAAACCCATTTCAATGGAAGTATATGAAAGCTAATTTATCCAAGCCTGCTAAATTCAGCACTTAAATTCACATCTCACGTTCCTCTGTGCTGGTCTCCACACTGGATGATGTGGTGACAGACATGGAGGAGTGAAATCAGAGCACTATCTCTTGAAAATTGCCCAAAAAAGTGATTTCTCACCAGATGGGAGCTGTAACAATCCTGAAGTGTTCCAGCCCTCTCCCAGTTGATTGCTTTTCCCCTTGCCCAGTGTGACACAGCTAAAATCCACCAGCTCAGCACTTCCACGGTGATCCTTATCCAAAGGGGTTTTATCTCTACTCTGACATGAAATTAAAAGCTACATTAATAACACCACCTATCAAGATGATTTTTAAAAAAATAGACATGTACTTAATGTTGTTTAATGTTGGTTCTGGCCAAGCCTTAAAGCAGAACTCACGTCTGGAAGTTTTATCTGAGAATTCCTGCCCCAGCATTAAAAGCCTGAGCGAAACATTCTAAAGCCCATCTCCACATTTCACCATTTTCTACAACTTCAAGTAGAAGTTTTGATGTTTTAACCCTTTCCAAAAAGCAAATTATCCTCCTTGATTCCTCTTCAACTGGGCTCTTGTCCTTCAGGATCCCAATGGCACAAATCTTTTCCCCAAGAGCATTTAATGCCCAAGATAAAGAGGGAAAAAGCTGTTTTTCCAGCTCAGTTGTCCCTTTCCCAGGAGGATTGTAGGACTGTGCTTCACTGAGGGAATCAGAGACCCACAGCACGGTGGGAGTGTGTTCCCAAAAAGAATGAGTGCACTGTTTATTCCAAACCTCCAAAATTAATCATTTCTAGCATTACTTTATCTAAATCTGTGCTCGAGGAATCTGCTATTTATCATGCTATGATCTCACTGCTGCCAGTTTCATCACAAGAGACTTTACTGAAGTTTATTTCTCCACAGAAATAGTAATATTTTTTTAAAAAACAGGATATAGGATAGGGCAGTAATGAAATGTTGTCTACAGCAAGATTAGCTGGCAAGTTCCATTTTTGAGGTCAGCAGTATCATTGTTACACATGAATTTATATCCTTCAGTGATTTGTTGGATTGGAGTGTTTGTCTACCTCTCCTCTTGGAAGTTGGACAATCATTACAAACTGGATTTGGAGACAACCTCGTAGGTTTTATGTCATATATTTCTCCAAAGTTAAATTGTCTGATTTTTTTCCGAGCTGGAAAAATGAGAGAAGTGCAAAAAGTCTTTGTACTTAACCCTTCACTTTGACTGGGATATGTAGCCCAGAGCTCACTTAATGCAAAGCCTCTATTTATTATTACCCTAAAATTCAGCCATTCCCTAATTGTGGAGGACAAATCCACCAGTGACTAAGAGCAGAGGAGGAAAACGAGGCGTCAGTTTGAGGTTTTCTCCCTGGATGTGCTCATTTAGTCATCTTTTCCTGCTCCTTATTTTTCATGGCAAGCTCGGAATTTTCACCTGGGGTCCATCAAAGCCGTGCTCAGTTTTGTGTGTACAAAGGGAGAGGGAAGATGATGAGGTTACTCTGCCTCCTGCTCCGGAGGCAGCTTTGGGGTGGTCTGTTTAGATCCAAGAAATTTCTTAAAGGAGCAACAGCGGCACCAGGACTGACTCCTCCCGGCCGAGCCGGGATGCAAAAGCTGGAGTGGAATGGATGAATTCCTGCCCAGGGCAAGGCTGAGCTTAGGCAGCAGCCCAAGGAAGCTTTTCCAGGCTGCACTGGAGCTTTCCCAGGCCGTGCTTAACCCGGGGTAAACACAGGACTCCAGTCTCTGGGCTTGTCAATCCAGCGCCTTTAACGAGCGAGGAGCTGGGGTTGTGCAAGGAGGAAAAACGCACATTTCCATCACTCCTTATAAAAGAGCAAGAAAATGTCAAACATGGAGGTAAAAGTCGTATTTCACAAGGGCTCAGGCCCAAAGTCACTCTCCCCCTGCACCTGCAGGGTGAGGAACATGTGCTGGACTGCTCTGTGCTGGCTCAGTGCTCAACATTTGAACTGGACCCGCTCCAGCTTCTGAATAAATATCTCTTTGCGGGGAGAGGGAACTGCATTCCTTACTCCAAACACAGTTTTTCTTCTCTGAAATTCTGAAAGAAACGTGTACTTGTGAACCATTAGGAACTGAAATCCTTTCTACCTCCCTGCTCCTTCGGCACCACATCCGTGAGCCCCGGCCCAGGTGGGAGGGCTGCACTCAGAATGGGGTTCCTGGGCTTTTTCCTGGGCTTTTTCCTGGGGTTCCTGGGCTTTTCTTCCTAAGAAACACTGGTTTCCAACAGGGCCACTTTTGGGAATGATATGAGGGGAATTCAGAGCGATATGAAAACCCTCTTGGAATCAAGACTTGTGGATTCCCCCAACCCTGGAAGCATCCAAGGCCAGGTTGGACGGGGCTTGGAGCAACCTGGGATTGTGGGAGGTGTCCCTGGATGGGCTTTAAGGTCCCTTCCAACCCAAACCATTCCAGGATTCTGTGGTTTTACCCCAATATCGGGATCAGTTGGCTCCACACAGCAGCAACAACAGATGCTGGGAAAAGGGAGCTGGGAAAGGTGCCTGGGGAGAGCCAGCTGCTGCTGGAAGTGCCCTCAGATGGTCACCCTGTCACATCAGATGTGCCCAAAAACTCTGTACAAGTGGTGGTAGAATTGAGATTGGGAATAGTAAGAGCAACTTCAAATTCTACAAAAACTCTTCACCATCCACATTTTAGGTGTATTGTATAAAGAACCCAAGAATTACCATATTTGAGAACAAAGAGAGCTCTGGAGAAGCATAATGAAGGAAGCTGAACAGAACAGAAGAAAGGAACAGATGTCAGATTATCCTTAAACAAAGTTACCAGTTTATTTTCCCACTGATTTGAATATCTAAAATATACATTTTTTGCCAAGGCAAACAGGTGATTAAAATACATTAAAAATCCCAGTGAGCAAAGGGCGACACTTGCATTTCCCTGACATTTCTCAGCCATTCCCCAAGTGTCAGCACATGCAGGGCAGAGCAACAATAATATTAATTTTACAAAGGCTGACTGTTTAATTGCAATTAACTGTGGCCTCAAAAAAGGCAAGCTGCACTCTGGAGTGCACATAAGCCTCATTTATCCTGCAAGGACAGCGAGATGAAGCTGGCATGAAATATTAAGATCACAATTGCTGTTGGCAAACCTTCTGACGGGAAGCTGCTGGCTCGGATGAGCACGGATTACACAAAGGAGCAACGAGGGAAAACACAGCCGTGAATCAGCCCACAGAATGTCCTTTCACTGAGCAGCACAGGGAACGGGTGGGCTGCTGGCAGCAGGGATGGACAGGATGCTGTGGATGGCTGGAATGTGCCAGGATAACCTCTGGAGGAGGGAGGCTGCAGGATGGCTCAGCACAGTCTCCTCTATTGCAGGCACTGCTGATGAACTGAACGAGTGCCATCGTCGAGCTAATTAAGGTTCTTGCCCAAACTTCTCCTGCTGGAAAGCTATCCCAGTGCCTCACAGCTCTTCCACTTGGAAAACATCAACTGAAAGCTACTGATGGCCAGTTTAGACAAATTTAACTTTGCATCAGCATTACCACGTGCCTGGGTTGCGTTGCCTGCCTTCCCGGTGTTCCTGAGGATAAACGCCGTGTTCACAGAGCAGGAACATTCCCTTGGCTTGACTGAACAAGCCCAACCTGCAGCCTCACCAAGGAGCCTGGCCAGATCCGTGGTGGTCTCCAGAATCATAAAGCACAGCTGTGCAGAGAATTCCAGAGGTCCTTCCAGAACCTTTTACTCCCCTTGCTCCACTGTTTAAATATCAGTTCCCTGATACACCCCAGGACATCATTTTCCTGCTCATCTGCCTGCCCACATGGATGATTCCCCCTTACTCGGTTGCTACACTCCTATTTCCCTTCCTTCTTCCATGTTCTCCATGAGTGCCAAAATGGAAAAAGCACAGAGGACAGGATCTTACCTTAGAGAAATCCAGCAAACATTCCTAGGGGCAAAAAGCAGACAAAGGAAAAGGGTTCTTAGGAACTGTGAGGAATAAAAAGCTTCTTTCAGAGGGCCAGAACTGAGACTGAACCAGTAATTTCCATCAAAAATCACCAACTTCCATCGTGGGCACAAGTGGGAATTAGAGCTTGGTTATGAGGAGAGAGAAATCAGGATGGGGACTAGAAGATCATGAAAGGAGGAGAGGGATCCCATTGCTAAAGGAGGACATGTGAGATGGGCTGGACAGGGCACAAGGGCCACACATGAAGAAAAAACAGCCAGGATCATAATGTTGGCACTGGGAAAGGAACTCTGCAGCCTTGGGAAGTCTGTCCATCCCAAAAACGAGCACACACATTCCATGTGAGGAGTTTCCCAACTCCTGCTCTGGCTGAAGAGCCAGCAAAGTCCCTGGGAAGATGTGAGCATCCCTGTGGTATGAGCTGCTCCAAGAAATATTGCAAGGACGTGTCTGAGCATTTTGCTAACAGTGCAGCTGTTGTGCAATGTGTTTATCCAACAACTGCAAACAATCAGGAGGTCTTGGAATAGGAGTTTACAGAGGTTTGCAAAGGTAGTGGTTTGCCCTGGATCCTCGGGGGTTTTTGGTTTTGGGGTTGGTTTTGTTTTGCTCTCCCCACTTCAGGTGCAATTTCTTGATCTAATGACAGGTGGTGACAAGCAGTGCTGCCAACACACCTTCCAAGTGAGGATGCATCTTCTCTATCACATTTTAAAGGACTGAATTCCATTACACTGATTTGATGACGTGATGAGGGCCTAATTTCTATTCCTGGCGTGCTGCAGTAATTTCCCTGAAATTTGTCCTGACTGTTGTGGGAAACAGGTTTTCCCCACGTTGTAGGTGACTGAATTTATTCTCTGTTGTAGGAAAGACGCATTTAACACCTTCCTGGACATTTGCTATGGAAAACTAACCAGAAATCCCGAAAAACAAACAGCAACAACGGCAAAAAGGAAGAAAAAAAACCCAGGTGATTGAACTGCTACCAAGGCAAGGATTTAATCAACAGAATTAATTTGTTTGAAAAGGAAAAAAGTCCTTGGGTTTTAGAAACGCTGACCAGAAATTCTTTCAGAGAGAGAGTTTCCACTGGAGAATGCCAAAGCTGCACAATCCAAACATCACCTGGAGAGGGTTCAGCACTGACACTTGTGCTGCAGACCCTCCCTGCTGACTCCAATCCCCAGCAACAGCACTGGGAGGGTAACTGGGATGTGGGATATCTGGGATTTGGGGCAACTGGGATATGGGGTAACTGGGATTCGGGATAACTGGGATTTGGGGTAACTGGAATTCGAGGTAACTGAGTTTTGGGGTAACTGGAATTTGGGGTAACTAGAATTTGGGATAACTGGGGTTTGGGATAACTGGGATTTGAAATAACTGAGATTCAGGGTAACTGGGATTTGGCCCTCTGTTCCTCAGAGCCTCCAGTTTTCAGCAGGCCCCTCCAGAGCTGATTGCAGGGTGTTGGGAGCAGGGCTCTGGCTCCCCATCCGGAGCTGCTGCACAGGCAGAGTCTGCAACCCTGGCTCAGGCAGACACTTTGGAGCTGTGGCTCCTGAGATTCCCTCTTTCCTGGCTTCCCTTCAGCCCACCTGGCAGATTAAAGGGCAGCCCAGAGCTCAGGAGCCTCGTTCCCAGGACTGTGAGTGTCGGAGGGAGCCCCAGCTCCACATACCCTGAGTGAGGGCCCCGCTCCCTTTACAGGGAATTTCACAGGTTTGGCTTCCCCTGCAACCCCCAACAACCCCACAGCTCTGCAGGACTCGAGCCTTCCCTCAGTGAAAATCATGGTTCCCCACACAACTCACTTTTAATCCTTTAAAAACACAAATAAGTTAATCCATGAGGGAGAACAGGAGCAGCTCCCACTTTTGGGGATTCCAGAGATTCCCTGTTTGCGTTGGTGCCCCTGCAGATTTCATGGAGCTGCTCCCAGTGATGCCTTTAGGAGCTTGAACAGAGGCTAGATGGAGTTAAGAGGAATAAAGAGGAATTTATTGAAGTGCCTTCAAAAGCCTCACCCTGGCAGTACCAGAGCCACAGTCGTGGCTCTGCTTGGATGGCTCCAAGATGGAAGCAAAAGAGGGCTTGGTCACAAGATCTCACATTTTTATAAGTTTTGGTCCATTAGCATATTGGAGCCAATTGTCCAATTCCAGCTTTAGCCCATGCACTCCCATCCTGCTTGTTTTTCTCTCTCCAGCCCACGCTGGTTGTGCTCTTGGGCTGAGATTTGGATCATTTGTCCTTGGTGCCCAGCTGGAGCAGGAATTGTTTTGTCTCCCTGCTCTGTGCACAGAGCTCACCATCCCCTCATGTGAAGCTCAGACCCACACACTAAAGCAGCTCAGANAAGTCCTTGGGTTTTAGAAACGCTGACCAGAAATTCTTTCAGAGAGAGAGTTTCCACTGGAGAATGCCAAAGCTGCACAATCCAAACATCACCTGGAGAGGGTTCAGCACTGACACTTGTGCTGCAGACCCTCCCTGCTGACTCCAATCCCCAGCAACAGCACTGGGAGGGTAACTGGGATGTGGGATATCTGGGATTTGGGGCAACTGGGATATGGGGTAACTGGGATTCGGGATAACTGGGATTCGGGGTAACTGGGATTCGGGATAACTGGGATTCGGGGTAACTGGAATTCGAGGTAACTGAGTTTTGGGGTAACTGGAATTTGGGGTAACTAGAATTTGGGATAACTGGGGTTTGGGATAACTGGGATTTGAAATAACTGAGATTCAGGGTAACTGGGATTTGGCCCTCTGTTCCTCAGAGCCTCCAGTTTTCAGCAGGCCCCTCCAGAGCTGATTGCAGGGTGTTGGGAGCAGGGCTCTGGCTCCCCATCCGGAGCTGCTGCACAGGCAGAGTCTGCAACCCTGGCTCAGGCAGACACTTTGGAGCTGTGGCTCCTGAGATTCCCTCTTTCCTGGCTTCCCTTCAGCCCACCTGGCAGATTAAAGGGCAGCCCAGAGCTCAGGAGCCTCGTTCCCAGGACTGTGAGTGTCGGAGGGAGCCCCAGCTCCACATACCCTGAGTGAGGGCCCCGCTCCCTTTACAGGGAATTTCACAGGTTTGGCTTCCCCTGCAACCCCCAACAACCCCACAGCTCTGCAGGACTCGAGCCTTCCCTCAGTGAAAATCATGGTTCCCCACACAACTCACTTTTAATCCTTTAAAAACACAAATAAGTTAATCCATGAGGGAGAACAGGAGCAGCTCCCACTTTTGGGGATTCCAGAGATTCCCTGTTTGCGTTGGTGCCCCTGCAGATTTCATGGAGCTGCTCCCAGTGATGCCTTTAGGAGCTTGAACAGAGGCTAGATGGAGTTAAGAGGAATAAAGAGGAATTTATTGAAGTGCCTTCAAAAGCCTCACCCTGGCAGTACCAGAGCCACAGTCGTGGCTCTGCTTGGATGGCTCCAAGATGGAAGCAAAAGAGGGCTTGGTCACAAGATCTCACATTTTTATAAGTTTTGGTCCATTTGCATATTGGAGCCAATTGTCCAATTCCAGCTTTAGCCCATGCACTCCCATCCTGCTTGTTTTTCTCTCTCCAGCCCACGCTGGTTGTGCTCTTGGGCTGAGATTTGGATCATTTGTCCTTGGTGCCCAGCTGGAGCAGGAATTGTTTTGTCTCCCTGCTCTGTGCACAGAGCTCACCATCCCCTCATGTGAAGCTCAGACCCACACACTAAAGCAGCTCAGAATCTGAAAAATAGAAAAGCCAAAACCTGAAGCATCACCAGCATGTGGATACAGCACTGCCTGTGCTGCTGCCCTGCTGAATCCCTGCCCAAGGGGTATTGGGAGCAATGCTGTGCTGCCCTGGGAGCAACAATTCCCACGGGAGCTCCCAGGAGAGAAAAAGGCAGATGGAGTTTTACTAAAGCTAACACAGCTTTGTATGAAACAAAGAAAGAAATTAAGAATAGTTTGTTCTTTGAAACAAAACAAAACTTCAAAACAAGAAAGTAGCCCTGAAGTAGCTTTAAAACTTCATCCCACAAAGCTTTCACATCAGCCCTGAGGTGTCCTCTCCAGATGGATGCTCTGTTAAAGCAGTTTAACTGGAGCCCTACAGCTCCATCAAGAGATCTCACCCTGATTTTGTTTTCAATTATCAGCCAGAGCCCTGTGCACATCCTTTGAAGCCAGTGGATGCAGATGGGCTTTAACAAGATTCCCTTCAACAGGACAGGACCCATCAACTGTCCCTTGGAATACTGAAAGAAAAACACAAGTGTTCCTGTGGCCCCAGGAAGAGGAAATACCACACTGATTAAAACTTGAACCACACTCACCAGGACAGACCTGAACCTCCTCCTGCCCTCCCCTCCCCAGTTCTTCCAGTCTGCTGAACAGGAAAATGGGAACACATCATTTGCAGCTCAGCTCAGGATCTGCATGTGTAATTCAATAACCTCTAATGAGAGCCAGGGAGAGCTGGGCAGGAGCGGGGCTGGCCCAGAGGGGTGGGCTGAGAGTAGGGCATCTACAGAAATCACAATTCCCCATTTCATGTCAGAAAAAACCACCTTAATTATAACATTAAAACATCACCATGTGTTTAAAACATCACCCAGATGCCCAAGACACTGTTTCTGATCCCTAGAAGCTCTTCCAAAATACCCTTTTCAAAGTCCTTTCTCTTCAGTGAGTGAGATTTCATCCTGCTCCCTCTCTCCCTTCCCTTTTCCTACCCAGGCTTCTTTTTTTGCAGCAAGGCTGAAACACACCCTTGAGAACTTCAGAGCTCCACACCCTGGCTTATATTAAAAGAGAGAAACAACTTTAAAAATTCCCAGCTCACTGTTTCCAAAGATCTTCCCTCCTGACTGGGAGCTGCTGGGGATTGCTCCAAGCTGGGAGAGCCAGGCACTGCCTCAGCCCCCCAGGTTGGGAGCCCTGACCTGCTGGGAAAGCCACGGAGAGACAGGGAGCATCCTCTGGGAGCTGAGCCACATCTGCTTTTCCTGCTGCAGCAACGCCTTTTGGAGCAGGAGGAGAAGCTTTGGAGCAGCAGGAGAAGCTTTGGAACAGCAGGAGAAGCTTTGGAACAGCAGGAGGAGAAGCTTTGGAGCAGCAGGAGAAGCTTTGGAACAGCAGGAGGAGAAGCTTTGGAGGAGGAGAAGCTTTGGAGGAGGAGAAGCTTTAGACAGGAGGAGAAGTTTTGGAGCCGCAGGAGAAGCTTTGGGGCAGGAGGGAAAGCTTTGGAGAAGGAGAAGCTTTGGAGGAAGAGAAGCTTTGAAGGAAGAGAAGCTTTGGAGCAGCAGGAGAAGCTTTGGAGCAGCAGGAGAAGCTTAGGAGGAGAATCCTTGGATCAGCAGCAGAAGGGGTCATGCAAGGGCTCTGCCTCCTGCGTCCTCTGCAGACACTCCCAGATCCCAAATTTGGGATTTGTCTGTACACACCGTGGTGTGCAGAGAAAGTGTTAAATAAAGAATTCTCAATGAAACCACAGCAGCTTTTTTTTTTTCTTTTTTTCTTTGCCTTCCCCAAAATCAGGCCCACCAATGCTTGCTTTCTTTAGGAGCCAAACAACATTCTTGGAGAGCAGCTCAATATCTCCAGAGGTGTAAATCACCACCCTCTATCTTATTAGAAACATTTGAAAGAGGGCAAGTGCTTTCAAAGCCATAAACTTGGGATTCCATACATGTTCCAAAGCTGCAGTGAACACACATTCCTGACTCAGACTGGTTTTAATTTGCAGTCCCTTGAAAGCACAAATGCAAAAGTCTAAATACTGAGTCAACTTAACTAACAATAACAAACCATTGAAAAAGTTGTCCCCTTGCAACTTCTTAAAATAAACTGGAAATAGGAATCACTCAAATGCCAAAGGCAATGCTGTGGGTGGATGTCCAGTGCAAAGGCAGCCAGAGCTCCCAGGAAAATGCAATTCCCAGCTCCACTGTGGATTATTTATGGTCACAAGGCTGACAGAGCACTGGAAACTAAAGCACCAATTCTCCCTGCTAAAAATCCTGGGACACAATGAGAGCAGAGGAACGAAAACCACATGAGGGCTGAAGAGAAAGGAAAAACTGCCACATCCTTTGTGAGTCCCAAGGAGATAAATCCATACCTGGAAGCAGGGGGTGGGCAGGCACAGCCCAGTCGTGCCTGAGATGGAATTTCTGGGGACTGGCAGGGTGCCCTTTGCTCTCCAGCAAGTCTTTAATTAAAGATATCGATATTATCTCCAACCACATTGTCCCAGTGCTCCCTAAGGAAATCGCAGCAGCAGCTTTGGAAGGAGCAGAGCTTCCAAATGCACCTGAAATAAACCAAAATTCCTGCTCCAAGGTGCACAGGATAAATGCATTCCCTGCTGCAAACATCCCTGTGCTGGCAAATGTCTCATTAAATACATCAGTGCTGTGGGGAAACCCTCAGGGAACAGGGGCTGCTGTGGCACACGAGCTTTGGGAATTGGGGAAGTGCAGGTTTAAATCATAATTGGGCAGGAAATGCTTTTCTTCTCATGTAGAATCTGCAAAAATGGAAATATTTCCAAGTAGTTTCCAGTGCTTCGTTAAAATTTAGAATAAAATTACAAACTTGAAAGGAAAAATGGCCAAAAAACCACTTTAAAACGTATAATTTCCTACAAAACTTTGCTTTTTAATAAAGAAGTAGATGTTTTCCCCGAATGTAATGCTTCAGACAAGTTTATCTCCCAGGCATGAGGAATGTACAGTACTTTACCAGCTCAGCTTGCTGCTCTGCATTCAGAGAAAGCACCTTTTGTCAGCAGCTGGGGAAGAGCTGAATAAAGAGCACAGAATAAGTGACATTTAATCACTGGGGAGCTGCCTTCTCTCCCTGATCCATTGTCAGAAGAAAAAGCTGCATTATGGAAAGCTGATTAGGGACAATATGGACTCCAAGTGGAACATGGGACACATCCAGAAGGTTTGCTCCAGGCTACCAAGGGGTCAGGAAATATTATTAACCTCAAGTATTGGCACCTATCAAATGGATTTTAGCTCAAAGACTGAAAGTGTTCAACCTGTGAGCATCCAAAAGTGGATCCTCACCCCTGGCACTGCCCAAGGCCAGGTTGGAAAGGGCTTGGAGCAGCCTGGGACAGTGGAAGCTGTCTCTGGGTGGAACTGGATGAATTTAAGGTCCCCTCCAACCCAAACCAGTCTGGGATTCAGCCTCAGTTGCTCTGTGATTTTACGTTTATTCATCAGAAATCTTTAAAGATATAAGATATGCAAATCACAGGCCTTTCATAATAAACTTTCCAAATATTGCTCATCAGTTTGGCTTGGTTTAATGCAGGAAAAAAGTAGTGGAACTATAAATAAGGTGTCAAAGTTAATAATGCCTTGCAATTATGCCTTGCATCCATATATATGTATATAAAATATATTATATTAGGTATAATGATCTCCCACTGGCCAGCAAACATCAAGAGACAAGAACAATAAGAACAACTTCCAAGGAGGCATTAAAATCCTGAGTTTCCTAACAAGTCAGAACAAGGATAAAACATGCCATGACCTTACACAGGCACAAGTCTTGTGCCTCTCTGAGCACCCAGGGACTTACAAAAATATCCCAAAACTCCTGGAAGACGAGGCAATAAATTCTGTCAAGTGAATCTTTATTAAATCCTGATTGCTACCCTTAGAAGCAAAATGAAGTAATTTCCAATTATTACCTCTGAAACGATGAAAATCTGGTGCTTAGATGGAATTAGTGTGGAAAAAAGAAGCCAAGTGGGTTTTTTTTTCCAGTAGGAAAACCAAAAGCATGGCACAGGTGCTCCTGCAACAGTAACACCTGAGGCTGTGCTGGGGTCAGAGGAGGTGACAGGGGTCAGACCAGGGCACAGACCTCCAGGAGAACTCAGGATGCCCCAGGGAATGCTGATGGAGACTCCCTGAAGGTGACCCAGTGCTGGGAGCAGATGGGGAGGTTTAGAGCTCCATGGAAAAGGTAAATCCACAGCGGAGTGAGTGACTTGGGTGGCTCTGCAGAGATGGGGCTCAACCACTTGTGGCTATTCCAGAAGCAAGGAGGGAGCTCTGAACTCAGGGAAATGGAGCCTTTCATTCACAAAACAAACCCAAAGCATAAAAACAGAGGAGCAGAACAAACAAAAAACCACAAAGCTGAGAAAACCTCGGGAAAATCCCTCTGAGGAAGCAGCAGAAAGGAGGAAAACCTGGTCAGGCTCCGGACACAAAACGAGTCACAAGGTGAGTGAGGAGGGGCTTGCTGCCTGCCAGGAGCTGCTCCTGCCCATATTCTGATCCCCAAAATGATGAGGAATCCATTCCCCTGTACCTCATCCCTCTGGACTGAGCTCTAGGCACAGCTTGGATCAAAGGCTCTGTTATCTGCAGCAAAGGAAGTTTGCCTGATGTTTTCCATCTCCACTCTTCAATCAAAATGAGGAAAAGCTTTGTCAGGGCAGAAATAAAACCAAATCCTCCTAATGCACTGTGCCCTTCAAGTTCTTCTTTTGGTGTGTTTCTCACTGCCCCACCCTTTACATTTTTCCATATGATATCCAGTTTCTGTGGTTTAGCCATGGGATAAGTCTCCCAAACCTATGGATTAGCTGAGGGGTGAAAGGCACTGGGATACAGGAATAAAGACCTGGATTTCCCTTTGAAGTGAGTGACTAAAGGCTGCCAGCTTGGAAAGAGGAAAAATACCTTTGCCTCGTGTGCCAACACAGCTCCAGTGAATCCCTCCTCATGAGGAACTCTGCAGGCAGAGTTACTTATATTTTAATTTTTTATATATGTGTAAATATGTAACACATGTACATACTAATTGATCCCCGTATAAATGGACATCCAGCCCACACCTGCCCTGTACAACACCCCCACATTGCAGCTCTTCCCTGAACACCCCAAAAGAAGATCATGTTACTATTATTTCCAGGAATAAATAGATTTTAAGGGATTTAATTTTTTTTAAAGTTTCAATAGAGTTAGAGGAAGTTACCCTGAAACAAGACACAAAATCCATGTGAATTTGCCAGGCATTAATAAGACTTTCCACACTTCCCAACCAAGCTTTTCTTTTTTATTTTGCAGCAAGACATTTTTAGAAGCCAAGTTCTGAAGGAGCAGCACAGGGATGTGTGTCCATGAAAGCACAGCACAGCAGAGGCACAGGCAGCTCTGGAATTGGAAGGACAGGAGCTCTTCCCTGTTTTTGCCCAGTGTGCAGCCACATTTCCACTGGATATTCTAATTTATGCCACAGCCTGCCCCTGCATGTGACTTTGGCACAGGACTCCAGTCTGGGAGTTCCTCTGGGAACTTTACAGGAGAGAAAGAGAATAGCAGGGAAATCACTTGATAAAGTGAGTGTTACTGATCAGAACCCACTGCAATTCAGTACCAGCCTCGTGCTGACCCAACAGACTTTGGGTCAAAGCTTGTAAGCCCACACTTAATTCCAGTGCTGGAATTTGGAGTGCCTGCATTTTCAATAGGAAATAGCAAATTTCTGATGTTTGCTGGGACCTCTGTTTGGCTCAGGCTGGGAGAGCTGGGAATGTTCACCTGGAGAAGGCTCCAGGGAGAGCTCAGAGCCCTGGCAGGGCGGGAAGGGGCTCCAGGAGAGCTGGAGAGGGACTGGGGACAAGGGATGGGGGGACAGGACACAGGGAATGGCTGTAAAATGAAAGAAGGTAGATTGAGATGGGATATTGGGAAGGAATTCCTGGCTGGGAGGGTGGGGAGGGGCTGGGATGGAATTCCCAGAGCAGCTGTGGCTGCCCCTGGATCCCTGGCAGTGCCCAAGGCCAGGCTGGGTGGGGTTTGGAGCAGCCTGGGACAGTGGGAGGTGTCCCTGCCATGGCAGGGTGGGACTGGATGAGCTTTACAGTCCCTTCCAACCCAAACCATTCCATGATTCTGTGATTTCCAATCACATTACAGAAGTATAAATTATCAAAGCTGAGACCAGTACAAGCAAGGAAAATGCATATCTATTTCCAAATGGAAAAAGCATGGAGTAATCCTGGAATGCCATTGCCACAAGAAGCAAAATCTGGAAATTTGCTTGAGCTCTGGATATTAGCAGGTCCCAGAGCTGCACTTTAAGCCCAGTTTTGCTGTGCCTGGGCTGGAGTTTAAAGCCAGGCAGGGTTACAGAGCTCAGCTCTCTCTGGGCAGTCAGGTGCATCCTTACAGCACATTTCACTCCCAGTGCTGCAGCCACAAACAAAGCAATGAATGATTAACTTGCTGAGAAATTAAAACCACCTCTCTCTTGAGCAGGACAGCGCTTTCTGTGCCTATTTTTTCACTATTGCTGCAAAAGATGGAAGTAAAAAGTAACACAAACCCCACTGCTGCCTCAGCACTACACTGAAAATAACAAAAATTGCCAGAATATTCTGTGTGTTGTACAGAAATAGAGGAGCCAGGTGCTGATTACTGGAGGCCATAAAGATCCACTAATTAACACCTGCAGCAAATGTGGCCCTATCAAAGCAAGCACTGGAAATAACAAGAATTACAAGAAGAAAATCAATTTAAATCAGTTACCACTGTTCACATACAAAGGACCCAGTGACTGGGTCACATTCCTAGAAATCATGCTGCTCATCCCATGGGGAAAATGATTCCCTCCAGCCACGGGCCCAGCAGTGACACACTGAATTATCACAATTATTACTCACTTATTACAATTTTCATAAGATAATTAATTAAGAAAATAATTAATTCAATGTAATTTTCATTTTCACCATTTTTAATATATTGCTCATTTATTATAATTGTTGCTCATTTATTATAATTTTCAATTAAAGCATTCAGATTTTTAGCCTATAGTTTGCAAATGAATCCTTACAATTTTCAACTTAAAAATTAAATTCCTTACAATTTCCAACTTAAAAATTCCTGGGATCAAATCAGAATTTGAATCTTCCCACTTCCACTGCTGTCACAGAAGCAGCAAATAAAGGCTTTGACAAAATAAAAGTTTGCCAACAGTTTCATGCACAAATTTAATAATATGGGAATTGCCTCTCAAGCCCAGCAACCTCTCACAGTGACCACATGGGAGCTAAAAAGTACAAGAAAACCAAAAATATTTCCCACATTTAGGCAGGAGAGTAAAATCTGCTTCCCACCCACCCCAACTGCACAGTGCAGAGGCCAAAATGAGCTGGTTAAAGCAAAATGAAACATAAATAATAGAAATAAATGATGAATAGTATTAATACAATAAATAATAATATAAATAATAAAATATAAGTTATATAAAGAAATAATCAATAATATAAATAAATAATATAAATAAACCCAGGGAATGGCTGGAGATGTTCAGCCCAGTGTGAGTGGAGCAGGTCTGCAAATCCATTACAGCACAACTCCAAAAAAATTCTGTGTTTCATTAAAATATGTTCTAAAAATTCTGTATTTAACTAAAATATGGCCAAAATATCTGCTGAAAGTAAACCCAGCCTGGGCTGGACTTCAAGGGCTCACCTGCTGTCCAGACATTTTCCATTAGGAAGCAACTACAATCCAGGATAACCCCCCAGTGGAAGTTGAATCAGTTTATATTTTCTGGGTTTTTCTGAGCACTCAAGAATCCCCTCTGCATTTTCACCTTTGAGGAAGGAACTACTGAAAACTAAATACCAAATAGAGCTGTTTGAAAGCTTAAAAATGAGAACAAGCTGCTGGGCAGAAAGTAAATAATTTAGAATAGATTCAAACAATTAGGATTAAGCAGCTTGGTTTTGATTCCTTTTTTTAAAAGGACTGTTTGATTATTCCGGGCTGTGTTTTGGAAACCATTTCTACCTTGTTTTTCTTGGGAAAACAATTTCACGCTACAAAAAAAGGCATCGAGCGATGAAAAGCATTTGTTTCTTTCTAGTTCTTAAGTAAAACCAGCAATGTTGAGCAGGTCAGATATAATAAATACAGCTATTTCAAGGCAAAAGAAAAATGCTTTCCTGGCCTAACTTTGAGTGACAGGAGAAAATTTTTCCCAGCTTGAAACTCCACTTTATTAAAAGTGCTCAATTTGATTTAATTGGATATATATGGATAAGTTATATTGGGCTGCTTTGTTGCATTTTTCAAATTAATCCTCCACCACTGAAGCAACATTTTCAAGTGAGTGGATGTTCTGGACACCTTTAGAAGTTCTGCTCTGTGGCAGCCACAGCCTCGTAGCCCATATTTTTGAATTTTGGATACTTGGATTACCCCAGCAGGAAGGCGATAGGCCTTGAATGGAGCTTTTTGTTCAGCCCTTTAATCGCTTCCAGCACTTGCCCCAGCCCACAAGATCCACACCAAATTTAGTCAGACATCCAGGCCAGACGTGAAGGATTTCTCTGCAGATCACTCAATTCCACCAGTCGAACATTTTGGTTTCTTGAGGGGGAGGAGGAGACGGTGAGGCAGCTTCAAAGTTAATAATTATGGCTACAAACCTCCCCAAGTCCTGGGAAATTCCTATTTTAATTTAAAAAAAATAAGAATCATCCATCCTTAGCTGTTCCCAACCCTATATCCTGGGAAAGAAGGCTGTTAGGAGATAGATACAGAAATACAGATATTTTTCAGTCCAGTTTGCCATGCAACAACCCTGGAGCTCAAATCCTCTGTGTTTCCTGATGAAGACACTAAAACATTTCAGTCAGCTTGAAGCAATTCCTCTCCTCCCAAAGCAACTCCTCTCCTCCCCATTTGTCTCAGATTTGTTACCAAGAGCTCAAACTTCCCAGAAGGAGCTGGTAGGCAATTTGTACTCTTGCATTCAATTATCGTGGGTTAAACCCACTCGGTTTGATCTTGTCACACTGATCCTGTCCCACACACAAAGGGAATGATTTCTGTGCCCCAAAATGGTCAGGGAAGGGCAGAGAGGGTGGTGGGAGATCCCCCAGAGGGAGCCTGGCCTTGCCTCATGCTGAAGGTGAGACCCCACTGTTTCCAACCCTATATCCTGGGAATGAAGGCTGCAAGGAGATAGAGAAATACAGATATTTTTAAGTCCAGTAACAACTCCGGAGCTCGAATCTTCTGTGCAATTCCTATTTTTTTTTTTTAATTAAAATAGGAAATTCCCAGGACTTGGGGAGGTTTGTCTGAAGGCACAGCACAGATGGATGCTCCAGGCAGGAATCTCCTGATGGGCTCTTCCTTCCCCACTCTGCAGAGGGATGGAGATTTTGGAAGACAAATCCCACTCTGAGGGCTGGGCAGTGCCTCGTGGGAGGATGTGGAGAGGCACCAGGTTTGGGTTGGAGCCGGTGAGAACCACGCCAAATTCCAGCCCCAAATTCCAGCCCCACGCTCCTCATTTGGAAGCGATTGCCCCGTGCAATCCATCAGGAGGGGCCACAGCAGACAGCTTTGTGAAGTGGAAAAAAATGAGTTCTTAATTTATATATGACAATTAAACCAAATTGGATTGATTTCTTCTTCTTTTTTTTTCCTGGTTTTTTTTTTTTTTTTTTGGAAGACTTTAAAATGAGCTGTAAGTCAGAAGATCTGCCAAGGCTCCCTTCCCTAATTAAACACATAACTGGGATTAAAAACCTTTTTAATCCAGCTGCTGAGAGCCTGTGGAATTGTGGAGATGTATAGTTTGTGGGAAACATTGTGTTCCTTCTTGGATTCTTCAGCTTTCAGAAAAGACAGCATGTGAAAACTTTCCATAAATACAAACTGGGGTTTCCAATTAAACTACTGTCACTTCTCTAGAATAAGCGAGAAGCCAAATGAAAGCTTAGACAAATATTTTTAAAGTTAAAGTAACCAGCTTCAAATGAAATACACGACTTCTCACTGCAGCCATACCTTTAGTAACTCAAGGAACACTTTTTTTAAATAAGTAATAAAATATTCCTGATTTAGACACAACATTGCCACCAAGAGATTGCAAAACACCAAGGGTGTGGGTAATAAAAGAGATAAATCTGAACTTTAGAAGGAAATTCCTTCTCTAGCTCAGAGTTCAGAGCAAGATACAGACATTTCTTACCAAAAACTCCTTTTTGCCCTCCAGTTTAGGAGTTTATTTATCAGTGTTGATTATCAGAGAAGAGACAGGGCAAGAGTTTGATCCTGAACTCCCTCCATCCTACTGGAAGTGCTCAATATGAAATAACAGAATATTTCATATTGCTTGCCCAAGGATCTGAAGTGTTCCCCGTGCAGCATTTCCTGGTTTATTGCTCGCAGATTGCCTCTGCAAGAACACAGCTCTGCAGGTATTACACGCTCAAAGCTCTCCAGCTTAGAAAAACAGAACAACTGAGAAATATCAAAGGCCTAATCCTGTGGAAACAGCTCTGTCTTTGAAAAATCCAAGCGTTTCCAGCCCTAAAGTAGCCAATTTAGGGTACATTTGTAAGGCCCCGCTGGGGTCAGGCTGACTCACACTTACATCACCTCATTCCCAGCATCCCCAGTCAGGCTCTGTCAAACATCTCCTTTGGAATCCAGCCCGAGCCATTGAATGCCTCGTGTGGAAAATCCTTCCTACCTGCTTGGGATCATTTTAAATTAATGGATCGGGCAGCCAAGAGCTCCTGCAGTCCCCAGTGAAGCCATGTCCCCCTTGCACCCCAACTCTGCTACAATAGGTTCATTGTGGGATCTCTTACATCAAATCCTAAATTAATAATCTGGTTCCAGCTCCAGGAGTTCAGTGCCTGTTTCCCAAGTGGGGTGTCCTGGCCATCCATCACCTGAGCCAAGTGACACTCTGGGGGTCTCCACTTCCACCCAATCCACAGGGAAGAGCAGGTCTTTAGCAGGGAATCGCCTTTGGCATTCCCTGATGTGGATCCGGGTGTCTGCCATTGTCCCAGAGTTACCCAGTGGGGTTTTCACCTTTTTTCCAAGCAGCTGGAGGCCCCTTTGTGCTGCTCGCACCTCTAGAAAGGACCAAGGCACTAAGGGGAAATGGGCTCTTAATTCCCATTAACACCTCCTGCCTTTGTCATGGAAGCACCTGGGGATTCACAAAGCCTCAGGACAGAGGTGGCTGTGAGGAGCTCCAGGGGCCTTTGGAGACCTCACCTGCTCCCTGGATCACAGCTAAGCAATTAAAATGACATTATGGCTTTTCTGATTTCAGCAGAAAATTCCCCAAACTGGCTCCCAGCTCATCTCCTATGCACAACTCCCTGCACAAGAGCTGGGAGATCCTTCCCATCTTNGAAAATAGAAAACCCAAAACCTGAGGCATCACCACACTTGACACGACCTGAAGCCTTAATCAGAGCAGATTCCCTCTGGGATTCTCACAGTCCCAAAGGGATGTAGCAAAAGGCTACTGGAAATCCCTGGTGCACGAGCTGCTGTAGCCATTCTGCAAACCTCAATATTTGTTTTACAGACATCTCCCGAGGTGAAAAATGGCTCTACTTCATTGTTAAAAGACAATGTCACAGGCAGTTAATCTCCACCATTTATTTTCTATCATCCAAACCAAAATATTGACACATCTGGACAAACTCAGTGCAAGGAAAGAGCACATTCCCAAAGCATTCATGAACACAAGCAGCAGATCATAAATTGTAACTATCCAGAACTGACCCCAATTAAGGACTCTGCCCAGGGAGGAGGCAGGCAGCCACTCAGGCTGGCTTCATTCAGCACGTCGATAGGAATTCAAAAGGTTAAATTAAAAATATCATCAGCTTGTGGGATTGGCCTCTCCTGAGTCCCAGAGTTAAGACAGTCTAAGCTACAATAAACCCCCCCAGGGTAGGTCAAATATTTATTCAATTGTTGTGCCCAAGAGACTCCCACAAACTCAGGAAAAAGCATTTAACTGTTTCACTCAGACTGAGCTCAGGATTGCACATTCCTAAGAGGCTCCTGCTGGGATTCAGTGGCAGGGAAATTCAGGATGAGTCCATCCAGGAGCTCAGCTGGAGTTTTATTCCAACTACTCTGCTGCTCATGGTGAAAAGGTGAGTTCTGCCAATCCTTCCTGAAGGGAATTTGTGCTACAAGGCCCAGAACTGCCAGCTGTGCACTGGGAGTCATGTAAGATTATTAACTCCAGTTTTAAACCTAGAAATACTTAAGAGACAATAAAAAAAAAAATTTGCAACAATAAAATGCAGAAATATTTTTTAAAAAATCCTCCACCACCTCCAAATTTTTCTCTCCTGTACTTTAAATAAATTCTGCCAAGTTGATGACTGTGAGAGTCCTGGCTCTGAGAGCAGGATCAGGGCAGGAAGTGATCACCCAGTTCAAGACAATGAACATCATCACTATTTCAAAACAGCAGAGAGAAGGAAAAAGAAATTTCTAGACAGAAACTTCCAGCTGAGCTGGAATGTGTCCTGCATGGCAAAGACAAGCACACAAGCAACACAACATTTGAGTTTATCCTCTCTGCACCTCTAAATGACATTAATGGAAACCATGACCTTGACATTTCCATTGCAGTGCTCTTTTAAAAGGCAACACAAAAGCAGGGATTCATCTAGTTTATCCTTATTTTTAGGAAAATACTTCTTTGCCATCAGTAATAAGATCTCGCCACTGTCTCACCTCAAAGGAAACCTAAACAACGATTTCTGCACCATTGTGCAAACGATAAAAAAATCCAGTAGCATTCCTTCCTGTCGTGTCTTATTTTCCAATAAAGAGGTACTTTCCTGCCATCAAAACCCCCTCAACATTTAACATTCCCTTTAAAATATCCCCAGCAAGTCACTCAACCTGAACATAAAAGTTGGGCACTAACTGCCTTTAGCCATCTTCTTTTCTCTGTAAATAAATGAAAAGAAACAACCTCTGAGTGAGGAAAACCCTATGCAGCTGAATTACAAATTCAGATTTTGGGACTGCTGGTTCACACAAAGCTCTGTGTGTTACACAGCCCTTATCTGTAATTAATATCAGCTCTGGATTGGGTTATGCTTATTGACACAAACAGCCTCCAAGCAAACCAGAGGTAATGGTTAATAATTAAATAAAAGCATCTGGAACAACAAATTGATAGAACCAAATCACATCATTATACATTGAAAACTCCATTTGAATAATGTAAGGAAAAATTCTCTGTCTGAAAGCATCAAATTAATTTATGCTAAGAAAGAAAGGCATGTCCAAGTCATTCTGTGGATTTCATCATTCTTAAATTTACCTAATTGAAAAAAAATTAGGAAAAGCACAGGTAGTAACCCTACTATCAACTTTAGTACTATTTGTAGCAATATTAGGCTAAAAGGTTCTAAACAATGTTATTCCTTTAATTGAAAGTATCATTTTAAAATGCTGTCTTTAAAAACTTTCAGATTATTTTTTCCCATTGACACAATATCAGTAAAAACCACAGCGTGTGACATTTAATATCATTTAATTTAACATCATTTATCTACATCTTCATGTAGACATGCAGGGAACTACAGCTTTTGTATCCCTTAGAAATTCCCAGTTAAGTCCTTTGGAAAAAGCACTGAGAGAATCCCTGAAGAGGCCCATGGTTTGATTTTTATGGAAAGCCATTTGAATTCCATGTGCTTACGAGTTCCTTCCACAGCCCCATGCTCCTGACAGAACAGATCAGCTCAACGAGCTCCTCGGGAACGAATGGAGTTATGAATCAAGTAACAAACAACCACTGTCCCAGTAGCTTCACAGATCTTATCACTGGGAAATAATGCTTGGAATGTGGTTTGCTGGTTTTCAGCCTCCTTTTCCTACCTCTGTCGAGGTCGGGATTGAAGGCACTCCATACGATGGTTCACGTCCAGACTCAGGTGTTCATTATTTCTTACCTATGTTACAGTCTCACAGCAGTGAGTTCTGCAGTTCTTCACTAACAAGGCACATGATGACCAACTATCTTTTGTTACAAGGTCTTTTACGCCTGAACTATCCAATTAAGAAATGACACCTAAATTATTTTCACTTTTAACCCAGTAACTGATCACTCAAATTCCGCAGTGCGGACTTTTCTGTCCAATTACAAAATACCACCAAACACATGAGGAAGAAGGTAAAGAAGAACAACCAGCCTCCACCCTAAAACCATGAGTCCATCTTGCCCCGTATATATTGCTATATTCTAAAACCCCAAGCTCTAGGTTTGAACCCAGAGCTCCAACAGTGGCTCATCCCAGCTGGGCAGGGAGCACAGAGCAGCCCCTCCTGGCTCCCTGCAGGGGTTAAAGCCCAGGCAGGGCTGCCCAGGCAAGCAGGGCTTTGGCCCAGGCACTCACTTGGATAAAACCAGATTTATTCTCAGCAATTATGGGAGCCACTTGCAGCTTTCAGGCAGCAAATAAAGGAAAGCAAATCCATAGGCTGCTGGAGTGAGACTAATGATGATCTATGCCTGACATTGGAAGTGCCAAAACTGGGCTGGCTGGGAAATCGTGCCCTGTGCTTGAGTCTGGGCAGCCAGGAGCCTCCAGTTGCTGTAGCTGCTGCTCACAATCATTTCTTTTGTTGCCCAGATTTTGTTTGGCCAAGTCCTTGCTCAGCCTCTGCTATGGAGAGAAGAGGCCAATACTCAGCCACCATTCAGAGGTCGCGTGGGCTTCAATTCCTGTCTGCAACAGGCTTTAAAAACTGCAAGCTCATCAGGCAGGCCCTTGGATTTATTGCTCTGACACCAGCACTGCAGTCAGGCAATGACATGAGCAGAAGAAAAGAACAGATTCCAGGGCTGTGACATTTTGCCCAACTTCCCTGACACAAGCACAGCAAAGACAAAAAATATCAGTGCTGATGTTCATGTTCTTGTTGGGTAAATATCCACTGCTTTCTTCTGGAAAATAAACAGCAGAGGAAAATGCTGTGGTGAGCAGATATTACAACACAAACTCTGCTGCACAATTCAGAGGATCACTTCAGTGAGCAGGCAGAGAAATGAGTCTGCAGTTCAGTGATTTCCCACTCCAAAGAGTGGGAAAAGCCACAGTAAGCCTGCAGATATGGTCTCCAACAGCAGATCCAACAAAAAATGAGCAGGACAAAGCAGGACAAATCCTTATCTTTTTGCTGCCTAGCTGATTCAAATCACTAGTGTTTTTCTTATCAAATTGCAGTTATTTAAAAATACTTAATTTAATCTACAAGCAGCTCACCCCAACACCCCAAAAACTCAGCACCAAGCAGTTCATCCAGCAGATCTTGGGAGAGGAAGTGTGAAATCTCAGAGCTGCTGGAGACCTGGGTACTGTGCACATTCAGTGGCATCCAGATCTCCCCTCCCATGGACTTACAGCTGTGCAGTGTGTGGATACCAGTCCTGATCCCACATGTTTCAAGCAGATTTAGAAGGTAAAATGCCATGTAAGCCAGCAAAAAGAAAACAGCTTCTTATTTGCTCTTTTTAACAGCAACTCGAAGGAATTGCAGTTTTTACAAAAAGCAGCTGTGGGAAACAGAACAAAGTGCAGATTTTCTCAGAAAAAACCCCAAAGACTTCCACCATGGGGACTTTCAGTGAGGTGTCTGATCAGAGAACAGGCTGACCTGGAAGGGACCCATCAGGATCAGAGTCCAGCTCCTGTCCCTGCCCTGGACACCGCAAGAATCCCACCCTGAGCCCATCCATCCCCTGAGCAGGGAACACACCAAATAACAGCACAGAGGAATCAACAACTAGAAATCACAAGTCTGCATTAAAGCATTTCCCAAATTAAACATGTATAATTTTAAAAAAAGGAGGAAAGGGAATAAACCCAGAGGCCTGAGGCAATCCACTCTGCAGAGGCACTGGGATCTGTGCTCCAGTCACTGAGGTGAGTGGGTGACCAGGTCACTGGGACAGGAACCTTGTACCTTGTACTGGGACTCCAGTACAAGGAGCAGTCACACCGTGCCAGACTCAAGGAGGCTGCTGGATTGTTGTTGCTGTTCGTTTTCAATCACAACCCAGAGAGCTGGGTTCAAAAGCTGCCACCTCCAACCCATTCCCTGTTCCTGCATTCTCTCTTCCCCTTTCCCCCAACACGTGAAGGCAGAGTGACCTCAGCACCATCCCATGGCCATCGCTGATCAGCAGCAGCCAGGGGCAGAACTGCAGCTCCAACTGCTCTAATTACAAGACAAAAAGCCCACCAGCAGCAGAACCACCACGTTACAGCCACACTCTGCTCCCTCCCGGAGCAGCCCCAACAATGGTCCCATTGTTCTGCAGCCTCATCTCTGCCCAGGGCCACCCACATCTTCCCCACTCCAGGGAGAAGTCAGAATCTTCCAGCTCAATAGACAGCCAGGGAGAAAGCATCTTTGCAAGGCTTGTTCATTTTTCTTGGATAAGGGCAGAGCTCAGCCTTTGCCTCCAAGCCAAAGCCCTGAAAGGAAGAGAATGAGTTTGAAGTTTTGAGGATGGACAAGCCTCCGACACTCAGAAATTCTGTATCACACAAGATTGATTTCCTCCAAGTACAAGAGGCCTCGGGTGAAAACGATCCTTCACAGCCCCGTGGCCCGGAGCCAGCAGGAGGCTGAAACACAAAGGAGGCATCGTGCTTGCCTCGAGATGTCAAGAGCTTTTGATAAATTCAAATTCATTCTGGTAAATGAAAAATTCCTGGGATCTTTCCTTCGTGTTAACATGTGCAGTCATATTTCAAATTTATATAAATTACACTAAAAACAGTTTAAAAAAAAAAGGCAATCCTTCCCTCTTATTTTTTTTTTTTAAAGTTTAAAATGTTCTATTTCTTTTTACCAGGCCTGCTATAAGAAAAGAAAACTAAATGCAACCAGCCCCAAAAATGCTATAGAGGAAAACAATAGAAATAATGCGTCATGCCAGATAAAGTCCAAACAAACCCTGTCCAAAACCCAAGTACACAGCACCAAATATCTGCTGTGAGCAGGGGAACAGAGCAGATCCCAGGAAGTTTTAAGCCTTTTCAGGGCTCACCTACAGACCAAAAGAGGTTGTGGAAATAAGATTTGCCAGATGTCCCAATATAAATCAGGATTTTTAATATTCCTCCTGACGTCCCATTAACCTCACTGAGATTTCCTCACATGCCATGTGGCAAAGTTGTCATAAAACTCAGACACACATGGGCAGAGGAGGACAAAAGGGAGAAGCTGAATTCAGCTCCTTCAGTTTTCCATGCCTGAAGAGAGGCAGGAGAACAAGGAGTCAAAGAAAACCAGGTTGGATGTAAAATGAAGACAGAAAGAGTGAATGCAGCACAGATGGGTGAGGTAGCACAGATCCTGCAGGTTGCTCCAGGAGAAAAGCTCAGGACTCTGAGCTTGTCTAGAGGGGAAAGGGGAAAAAATGATATTTTTTATCATGCTCACTTCAAGATAAACTTTCTGTAGCCTAAAATAAGCCCTCCTGTTGAAGTGCATTCAAATCAATGTTCTGATAGTGTCATGTGGAAGGGACACAGGCTTGTCCTGGATGTAAGGTCACTGCTCCCCAACAAATTAACTTCTCCTTACACTAAAAACAACATCCCCACCCTCTAATCAGTGAGCACTCCGTCCTCAGAAGAAAGCTTTTTCTTTTCTTTCTTTTTTTTTTTTTCTTTTTAAATGAGAATATTTACAACAGGTAATAGGGAAACTTAATCAGCCCTTGGAAAGCATTTAGGGATAAAGAGGTGCACAGAGTCAGTGCTCTCCCCATTCCCCAGCAGAAATGGGATATTTCTGCAGAGCTGAAAGGGATAGAGTTTATCATGTCCACTGAACACCTGCCTCCACTTAACCCTTTGGGGACTTTCTGCTTCAGCTGCTTTTTTCAATGGGGTGAGTAGATCAACAAGGCTCTAAATTCTTCAGAAACTGTCTTCCCCCTGCCTCTTTTCAACAATATCTTACCAGACAGTCTTTCAACACAGGGTCTCCATCCTTATGGTTTTCCAAAAGACTCCAGCTGAGGGATCACAGAAAGTCAGGACAAGGCAGTTTTGTTCCTGCCAAGTATTTGAGCTCAGATCCCCCCGTTCATTGTGTCAATCACTTGTCTGGGCTGGGTCAAGAGTTATTCCCAGCTCCAAATGCAATCCAGGTTTTTGCAGTCTCTGTCTCCTTGTCCTGCTCCTGAGCCTCCATGCTCCACACACTGCTCTGTATCCAGGCACAAATGTGCAAAATTCTTGCAATATATAAAGTTATGCAAGTGTATTACCAGTATTGATATAATTCATCTTCATCTCTGTGTGTATGTAAAATTTACAGCAGATTTCTTTGAGTACTTATGTTTTTTAAAAATGTTCAAAAGCAATGAGTTTACTGAGGAAAGAAAAAAATAGGGGAAACACCACAAAGGAAAATGAGAGTGGGGCTCCATTAATATGAAAGTCAAATATTTTGTGTTTTATTGGGAGGTTCCTGAAAAATACTTGAAGTAAGTGAACAGCACCAGCAAGAAGCTGACAGCAGAAATCAGGTTCTCTGCCTTTGCTGTTTGCACAGAGCACCACAAGACCAGAGGTGCTTTAAAGAGAGATAAAAATGACATTCACCCCAACCCAAACTTCCCTTCTCAAGAAAAGTTGAGATAAGATTATCTCAGCACACAAGTGTAAGTGTGCCCTATTTATTTACACATTTTATTCTGGAACATATTGAATGCTCTTAGTTGCAAGCAGCAAAGCTCCTTTTCCCCAGCCTCGTTTAAATAAAACTGGTATTGTTACAGATTATTTTAATTTTCTAAGCCTAAATGCAGGATGGTTGGAATTGGAAGGATATTTGTCTTGTGGAGCCCAGCGCTACAGAAATCTGCCATCAAAAGTACAATAGAAAACAGAGTTTGGTGGGAAGTTCAGCTGCTTCACTACCCTGCTCTGAATAGAGCAGAAAACTTCCATTAATTCCCTGCTGCTCCAGCCAGGGCAGGTCAATTCCCTCAGCACCAGCCTGGAGACTTCCAGCAGGGCTGCGATTAACCCTGTTCGTGCTGCTCCAAGTGCCCAAACAGCACTGCCAGCAAGCAATGTGGCTTTCCAAAACTCAATTCCAAACTCTGCAATACGGACAGGCCAATTATTCTAAAATCAGGGCTAATCTGCAGCTTCTCAGGCCTGAAATCTGGCCATTATCAGTGCAGTTACAGGGACAAAGTGTGGCACTTCTGTCATAAAAACACAACCTAGATTTCCACTCTGTGTTGGCAGAATGGGAGCAGCTGAGAGCTCCTTGGAAAAATTCATTGCAGGAAAGGCATGTAAAGCACAAAGTGCTCAAAACAGGGACAGTTAACCCAAAATACATGGACAAAACTGCTTCAAGCACACCCCATGGAAAATGATTTGATAAACACCAACTCAGGTCTAACATAACATTTTTTGCCACGCCAGATTTAAAAGCTGAATCACAAACCTGGCACTTTAACAACAGTATCAGGGCGGGTACCTGCTGAAAGTACTGCAAAAATATGTTGCTGTAAATTCAAGGTTTGTAACTAAAATCAGATTTATTATGGGGGGGAAAAAAAAAGCAATAACTAAGCAAGTGAATGAGGATTTCTTAACAAGAGTTTGAAGCCACCCTGGAAGGGAGTGGGGTCGAGCTCCTTGTGCCTTGCAGAGTTTGGAGTAAGGGGAGAGCAGGAGGAAGAAGTTGGAGGCAAAACCATTCCTTCATCCTCCTGCCCTGCACCCACCACTCCCCTGGCTGGAAAACCTCTGCTCATTGCTGAGTTCAAGGTGTCAGCCTGCACAGAGTTATTTCACCTGTCCAGGGATCCATTTCCCAGCTGTGCAAGGGGAATAGCACTTTGTGCCTGCCTAAGGAGAAACATAACAAGGAAAATGATGTCAAGGATCATGAGGTTTTGGGGTACTTACAGTGATGACAACTGTGAGGGCCAGAAAATAGGAGAAAATGGAGGTTTAGCCAAAATTCAGTATGGAAACCACTCCACAGTGTTTTGAAGTTCAGCTCAGCAGCAATATTGAATAAAATGGATGGATACTAAACCAACTTCATCCCTCCTTGTGGTGTCAGCAACCAAATACCTGCACAGAGAGAGACCTGTCCACAAGCAATGCTCCCTTTCTGGGCTGGAACTCTGAAGAACTCCTCATTTGGCTCATTTGAGTAAAATTATGGCAGCCCAGTGCTCAGAGGTGCAGAGCTTTTGTCTTCCCAAGTACCAGCCAGGGGGATGCACACAGAACCTCAGGAAAATTTGAAATGAGTCTGATGTGCCCAGCTAAAATCCCTTCTCCCCCTCCTTTCTCCTCAGTAAAGATGACACTCCAAGCACATGTTTAATATCCAAATGTGTCTTTCCAATGGAAAAAAAAACCACATTTAGAAATGCTTAACTGGCTGTGGGAAAGAATTCATGTTCAGGAGAGGATCCAAAAGGGTGGCCACAAATGTGCCCTGTGGATTTAGGGCAAGGCAGAAAGGAGAAGGGTCCAGGCTGTCTCCTTTTCTGTGCAGCTGCCCCATGCTGTGCAAGGACTGAAAAATCTCTTCCCACTTACCACAGAAAGAAGTAGGAAAGTGTCAACAGTGCCAAAGCTCAGAGGATGACAAAGAAACCAACAAAACCAAAAGAAAAAAAAAATCAGTTGCTATTTTCCCAAACAATTCTAGGAACACAAATATGGTTTTATAGATTTAAGTAATTTTTTCTTAATGGAAACAAAAAATAAAAGAGAGCTGTAATACTAAGAAGTTATATAAGCTCCAACAAAAGCTGGTTATTAAGAGGAAAGTTTTAACTACCTAAGGACCAGAATTTTATGCCAAGAAGCCAAGTGGCAGGCAGCTGCCACATGCCAGCAGGAGGAATTCATGGATCCAGGAGGAACTTGTTCCATTGTTTAAGCAACTGATTTGCTAAGATATGGGCACTGGAAAAGCCAAAGGGCCTGAAACTTCCCTCCACTGTGGTGGCTGCATCCAGGCCCAGGCATCCCACCCACTCTTACTCTATTAACTACAGATGGCAGGGAAATGAGGGAGGAAAAACACAATATGCCACAGCTCTTTCCCACAGAGACTGAGCAATATCAGGGGATCACACTGTGTTATTTAAATCTGAGAGACTAAAAATACAGCTCTTTATTGCTCTGGAATGTGAAGCCTAAGAGCAGTTCCACAATCTGAGGTAACAAAGCTAAGGATGTCCCACAGTTCCTCCCTGTGCCCTGGATTTGGTGTGCATTATGTTACTGCAGACCTTTTCCCCTTAGTAAAACAAACAAACAAACAGGCAAGCACATGCTACTAATTTTATTTACATTACACATTATCGACCAAATCTATATTTGGGGTTCTTTCCAGACCACCAAGGCTCTTGTTACAGGCACTTTGCACTAAGCAGAGAAACAAAAAAACTCAGAAAAAATCTTGTAATTTCAGATTAATGAAATCAATGCAGGTTAAGAATATGTTTATGAAAATCCAGGGGTGGGAAAGACACATTCCCAACTCCAAAGGGGAATGTCTATTATCCATATATCAAAAAATACCAATGCAGCAGACTCAGATCACTATACAGTGACAGCAAATTTGGTCCTATCACTCATCCCCTCCTCCAGCTGAGGAAACCTGGAAATCTGCATTGACATTTAAAGCTGACAGGGATCCAGAAACAGCAGAGACATCTTCAGTCAGCAAGGGCTGATGCAGGGCAAGCTCAAAGCCTCCCATTGACTTCCCAAGGGCTGGACCAACCTGTGCATCCAGCCCAGAGCCAGGCAGGACTTGCTGCCAGGAATGTAATCCCCCCTAGCTCTGTCCTGTCCAATTTAAACATCTCCAGCACTGCAGCTTCACTAACCTCCCTTGCAGGATTATTCACTCCCAGAGATTTCACTCATAGGAAACTCTGGAATTTAGTTGAGGTTTCCTTGTCTGTATTGGCTCCCTCCTATTTACAGTTGTGCCTTGCTCTAAATAACTCCCCTGTCCCTGCTGGTAGCACAAAGATGTGCATAAAATATCATCGCCTCACTGCAACAGGGCTTCATTTCCCCAAAATAAAAACAGAGAATTGATTTTGAACTTTTTCCTCCAGGGCTTCAGCCCAGTTTGTTGAAATCTTTTCTGGGATATTAGAGGTGTGCTCCCAGGGCAGTGCAGTGCCAGCCCCTGACCTTGCTGCTGCTGTGTCCCTTCCTCTTCACGTTCCTTTCAGCAGAAATCAGGTTTGGGGATGTTTTTAGGAACAAATATCTATTTATTGCTGCCTAAATCCCTTTTCCTTCCTTTGTGACAGAGCCATAAGAAGGGAAAACAGGCAGAGGTTGGGTTGCAAGGCAGAGGTTGGAATAGGTGACCCCAAGTTCCCTGGGGCAGCATTACAAGGATTCCACAATTTATAAAATTCAGGCATTCTGCATCCTGGAAAGCAGCAGGATTCTGGCACAACTGACTGACACCATTACACAGGACACAAACCTCCTTACCTAAAGTCTGATTAATAAATATTAAAAGGCTGAGTTTGATCTTTCCAGAACAGCAGCAGACTTCATAAACAGGGTGATGTCAGATGGAGATTACCGGGGCAAAAAAAAAAACCTGCAATGGAAGGAGGAAAAACTAAACACAGCCTCAGACTCCTGAGATTACAGGTCAGCCCATTTGAATAAAAAATTGAGTATTAAAAAAGGGGGGTGGGCTGTATGTGTCTCCATGTATTTTGGGGGGAAGGAGGAAGGGGAAAGGGGAAAGCAATACTCGTTATTTGAGCAGGGCATGCCTTTTTTTCTTGGCAATCTCTGCCTTCTCTTTTCAACAGACACATCCTTTGGGGCCCGAATTGTGAGTTAGACACATGTCCAGAGAGAAATGGGCCTCTGTTTTCTGTAGAACAACAGACTACTTATTTTTCAGTACAGACAACCCCTCCTATCTGGTATTTAACTTAGATGTAAACTAGTCCCAGCAGAGCTACCCCTCTTAATGGCTCGCACAACCCTGGAAAACAGATTTTTTTTTTCTGCTCTTGGGCTGGACTCATCACTGATGCATTAACTCAAAACGACAGTGAACCCAAGCCTGTTCAGTTTTGTGGGCTGGTGTCGAGTGATGAAGCTTCTTGGCAGACTTGAACTACTTGGGAAGGCAGAAGTGAATCAAAGACTATTACACAGATAGAGCAAAAACATGAGAGATATTCTGACATGCTCGATCCTTTCAGGATGTTTGATGTTCTGCTGTTCTCCAGTGACTCATGTGATTAATAAAGTAGATATATTTGTCATCTCCTTGGACAGAACTAGAAATGTACTTTGCTAGGAGCAAAAGCAAATAGGCTTTGAGAGAAACACCACAGGTGAGTGAATACCACCCACAGCAGCAGGGATGTGCACTGCAGGAACTCCTTTTTTATGGGAATTCCCAGGAGCAAGGACAACAAGAGGTTTCAGGATCATGGAACACAGTTTAGGCCTGAATCATGTTTGTTGTCTGTCAATGTTCATATCAAAAAGCATTTTCTACTCCATTAGGTCTGATAGGAGAAAAAACTTAGCTATGATACCATTATTGCTTTAATTAAGGAGTATATTTGTAAAGATCTGAATAAACAGGTGAGGGAAATATTGACAAAGACTAAATGGAAGCTTTGGTTTCTCTAGGATCCCTTTAGAGTCACCAAGATATCCAGGGTAAAAGAGATGGGGCAGAGTCCTCTGGCCATGCCCCTCCCAAACTGTGTCGTAACAGATGTAAATCTAATTTCTTGTTAAAACACAGCCCTCACAGCCTCCCAGGACTATGAAAGGCTTTATGCTCCTCACCCTGGCAAGTTTTCTCTCTCATATCTAAATCAAGCCTATTCTGCTTTAAATTAAGTCAAATATCTTTTGTCTTAGCAATTGTTGTGAATAAGCTGTTCTCTTCTTCCTTGTAACAGCTGATGTAATAACAACTCACAATATATCCTTTTCTTTCCTTTTTCCTCCTTTTTGGTGATGCAATCAATACCCTTTTTTTCCCATTTTCCTCCTTTTTGGTTATGTAATCAATATCCTTTTTCCCCCCATTTTGATGATGCAATCAATAACCTTTTTCTTTTTCCTTTTTCCTCCTTTTTGGTGATGCAGTCAATATCCTTCTTTTTTTCATTTTTCCTCCTTTTTGGGGATGCAATCAAAGCTCATCCATCCTTATCAGCAAGGATTCTTGCTGTTCTCCCTGGCCATTCTCCAGCTGGTCCCTGCCTTTCTCCAGACCCACTTCCCAAAGGCAGTTTTCCTGCTGCTGAGGTCTGTCCCATGCTGAGCAGAGGGACAGAGACTTTTTGTGTCCTGCTGGTTGTGCTGCTGCCTGCCCAGCCAAACACAACGTTTGCCTTCCCCTCACACTGCAGCTCTGCTGGCTTGGCTCCCTTCCCCTTCCACCACAGCTCCCAAATCCCTTCCAAAGAGCTGCAACCCAACCAGCTCCTGCTCTGCCATTTACACAGGTGGCTTCTCCTTCAGGAGTTTTATACATTGCACTTAGTCCATCTTCATATTTCTTCTGTTTCTTTTTATGTCCTGCAATGTTATAGACACGTATTATAATATTGGCTTTTTGCAAATATTAAAATGGATTTTATATGTGTGATGTTAAAGTAACTTTGCTATGAAGATATAGTTTTTATTTCTGCTGTCAATTAAGCTGAGACAAAGTAATGAAATAGCTGATCTAAGTGTGCTTGTGTTAAAATGCCCGCTTGGATGGGATAACATCCAATGAACACAGGATGAGGACAGTGCTACAGATCTGCCAACTATCAGCACTCACTGTCTGTCTGTAGGCAGTGTAGACCAAGGCCCAAAAACTGGAAGTGATAAGGAGAAGGAGCCAAAAGCACAGCCAAGAAACACACATGCTGTAAAAAGGCAGACCAAGGAGGGGCCATGTAAAATAGTTCCTGGAACACATACAAACTAGTTTATGGATATGCATAAGGGCCTATGAACAGGCTGATGTAATTAAAAGGTATTTAAGGGCTATCCCCGAAGGTGACAGTGTGGGCCCTAATCTTTGCTTTACTGTCCTTGTCACCTGCTGTCCTTTATTAAACTCTTTACATTTGCACAGGTGACTGAACGTGTTTTTCACAGCAAGATCATTTTGAGCCTGCCTCCCATCCCTCCCACCCAGTGTCCTCCAGCACCACTGCTGCTCCCATTCCCAGTTTGCTCCCAGAAGAGCCAAACCAGGCCTGAGGCTTTCCAGATATATAGAGGTTCTCTGTTTTCCCTGCATGGAGACCACTCCAGTCCTGCCTTTACAGAGTTTAACTCAGCCCCCATGTCTGTCTCTGCCATCACAATTTACACCAGCTCCAGACACGTCACCGTGTCCCCCACAGGGTCTGACAAGCTGCTCTGGGAGGAAAGGAGGTTGGTGGGACAGGATTTGGCCCTGACAAAACCATTTTAGCTCGCTATTTATCTCCTTGTTATCTCCCAGCTGCTTGCAAATACTTTTATCTGCTGTTAAGCAGATCGATGTTGAAATCCTCACATTCATTTTTTGCTTCCTTCCCAATTTTTTAGGGTCTCTAACTCCTCAGCCTGACCCGGGCTGAGCAACTTCCTCAGAGCTTGAGGAGCTGACAGGAGAAATCCTAAAACATCTAATTTATCCAAGCATTCCCTAACAGTTTTTTCTCATTCTAGACTGAGATTGCAGCGCTGATGTCTTCGCATTCCTGGTGTCTGCTGGGTTTTTCAGGGCAGGGTCAAAAGCAGTGCAAAAAAAAAAAGAGCATTAAGGATTTCAGCCTTTGGTTTCCCTCTCCAGAACATTTCCTGTGCACTGAGTCAAAAGTCAGCATTTTCTTCTGGCTTTCTCTTCTCCTGCTCCCCTCATTATCACTTGGAGCTTCAATCCCATTCTGTGCCTCAGCTTTCCTGACTTTGTTGCTGTGTTTATCCTAAACTTTTGTACTGATCTCTCTTTAAAATATCTTCCTCTCCTATCCAGGGCCTGCCTCTCTCTTTTATTCACACCCAGCATTCCCAAATCAAAAGTATAATAATGTTCTCCAAAAGCAACTACAGAGTCCCTTCAATACTTTGTCTCTTCAGATTTCCTTCTCATAAGATAAGAACTTTAGTCTAACAAATCATATATTTATCATATTATCATATTAGGGATTTATCAAATTAGGAATGATATAAAAATATCATATTATCACATGATATTTTTGTATCATCCCTATTTCCTAAAAAATTTGAACTCCATCATTCAAAATTGTTCATTAAAATATTTCCCAGAGTCACAATAGCAAATTTACGAGCACTTTGTCATTTTATAATTGAGACAAGAGCATTTCAACCCCACATTGGGCAATTTCAAGAAATGCCACAAAACGCATTTATTTTATGAAGGTGACAAGTTTTGAAATAATTACCACCTCCAAAAGCAAACTGGCAATGATTTCTTCCTGTCAACATCCCACTCCCCTGCCCAGATCCACCAAGCGGGGCACTGGGAATGGCAGGAGGCTTTTTGCAGGATTGGGAAGGACGTGGGCAGGAGGCAGTGGTTGAGAATTTGGGCTCAGAATAAGGATTCATGTGTGTGAGATGGCTCCATATGGCACACCTAGATAGGTCCCACACTACTTTCAAATAAAGGAATAAATAAAAATGCTTTAATCTTGGAATTTTGGCAAAAGAGGCATGTGGAAGAGCAAATCCCCAGCTTTTATTCCCAGATCTGCTATGGGGGGTTTTTTGGGAGCTCATACAAGATTTAACATGTACTCCTCTACAAAAGGAAAAGAAAATACATAACCCACAGCAAGCCACAGTGAAAAATTCAAAATTGTTTGTAAACAGTTCTGAGCATCCTTGATCAAAACTGCTGCTAAAAAAAATCAGTAACTTCTGGATACTATCACCAGAAAAATAAAAACTGAGTGCTCAGTATTTCTTTTCGATGGAACATTGAGAAGATTTGCTTTTTTCTGATTCCTGCCAAGCTGCAATAAGAACCATATTTTCTGCATGAAATTTAACACCCAGAAGAAACTGTAAAGGACCAGAGGGTCTCCTGTCCCTCTACACTTATTACTGCTGTGAGCTCCATGAGCATATGGAAAGAACACTCTGGGTTGCCTGGAGATGATGTAAATACAGATAAGTGCATTCATCTGTTCAAAAATGAGTAAAAAGAAAAGAAAACCTCCAGATCTTATTAAATAAGTTATCACAAAAATATGAAAGTACATCTTTGCAGTGCATCAGTCCAGGCACATAATTTTTTACATGTTTTATATGTTTTGGGTTTATGTGCCTTTTTCTTTAGCTGCACTTCATGTTTCTCAACAACCTAATATTTCTGACACACAAAATTTATTTTCTTACTTCCCATTTTCTTACTTCCCAGTGGTGCTTCCCATTCTGATCCAACACATATCAATGGCCTTAGCTACATATTATCAGCCTCAAGAATATCATTCAAGAAACAACACCAAAGGATGACAGGTGGTCAAAACCTGCTTTTTATCCTTTTTCTGCTTTCCATCATCCAGCTCTTCCCACTCCAGCTCCCCCTAATCCAGGCAAAGTGAGTGCAAATACTAACTCTAATATAGAAATTGTGCTTGTTTCTCCATGAGCAGCTCCTCTTCCATCCCTGGATCCCTGAGAAAAAGCAGCTGCTCCAGCCCAGAGCAGGGGAAATCCAAACAGATTACACTCAAGTACTGCTTTATGGGAGATTTAGGAGAGACCACAATAATCCTAAATGTGATCCCCTGCATGACACATGCCACAATTCCCCATATCCAGTGGTTCTGCACACATCCCACTGCTGCTGTGAGCACATTGTTCCCCAAGTCAGGCCTGATTTAAAGGCTCCCAAGTGATGAAGAGCCTCCCACATCATTTGAGCGTTTGTTTTCCACAAATAGCTCCTTTCAAAGTGGAAAACTCGAAGAAGAAAATTAAGTTGGCTCCCTTGAGTTCAAGCTGGAGATTTAAGAGTTTGTCCCCGCTGCAAACTGCAGTGAAATGAAGAATTCCAGGAGCAAAGCTGGGCAGCAGGAATGGAGCACCAGCAGGTCCACGTGGGGAAAGGGCCTCTCCTGAAGCATCATCAGGTACAGAGAGCCTGGGCCAGACACTCAAAATAAATGATGTGTCTTCACAGCCAACCAGTCTGATTCATTTCTGCTGACTGAAGTCGGGGTATTTAAAACAAACTCTGAATAAAAATACCTTTTTTGTTTACAAGACTTTGCTCTCCAAATGGCTGTCTCTGAAGATGGCGTTTTCCAGCCAGCTCAGGCCTCTGGATGCTGTGAGGGATCCTTTGGGAATGCACCTGGGTGGCTTCAGGGCTTACAGTCGTGTCATTGTCACTATCAGAGCCACAACCCTTGGCACCCATCCTTGCACAGGGGCTGTGCCACGGATCCCAAGGAAGATAACTGCACAGGGAATGGGTTTGTACCCAAAGAGCCAATTCCAGGATTAGCCCTCAGCCTTCATTCTGAGCTGCTTTAGTGGAAAACTACACAGCAAGATTAAATCTGCAGCAAAACCAGAGTTAGTCCAGCCCGAGAGTAGGTAAGGAAGGACAAAAGCTGTTCTCATCCCAGAGAACATCCTGTCACCCCCTCTTCCCTGATCTCCCGGCCTGCCTTTATGAAGTTCAATCAAAAATTATATTTTGTTATAGCCCAGTCTTAAAAGTTTGGATGAAACCAAAAGAAATCTCCACTGGGCTGTAGCCTGTTAATGATACCGTGCTCTCCTCTGGCTCCCTGCCAGAGAGTGAACAGTGCCAACATTTGCAGACTTCCAACAGGAAATTAAATAACTGCCCTGTTGGAAATATAAACCCATTTACAGTGGTCAGGCTTGCATTTTCCAAAACAACGATACAGTTTGTGCACGTAAAGCTCGAGGAAAATTTGTCAGAAGATTCAGCCAAGCGAATATGAAACAAAGCCTTATGGAAAGGTGTTTTACACAGGTCTCCAAATTAGAGCTTTGTCAGGTGTATTTCCTGCCCTGAGGCTTCTGGAGGAACAATTCTGGGCCCTTCAGTGAGTGCTGCACACACACATCCCCCACAGCTGAAGATTAACAGAGCTCCTGCTTATTTTATTATTTTATATATTCTTTCATTTACTCCTCAAGAATTGTTTTGGGGAGCACATATAAAGTGCTGCTGCAAGCCTGGGAGAGCCTGGGCTTGATTCTTAACCTGTTTGGTGACTTTTGGTCAAATCTCTGCTCCAGGCTACCCTTCCTCCTCTCACACATTGTCACAGAGAATCATGGAATCCTGGAATGGTTTGGGCTGGGAGGAACCTTAAAGCTCATCCTGTTTCAACCCTGACACCTTCCACTGTCTCAGGTGCTCCAAACCCCAATGTCCAGCCTGGCCTTGGGCACTGCCAGGGATCCAGGGGCAGCCTCAGCTGCTCTGGGTACCCTGTGCCAGGGTCTCCCCACCCTCCCAGCCAAGAATTTATTCCTAATATCCAACCCAAACCTCCTGCCATTCCCCCTTCCCCTGCCACTAAATGTACTTGTAAAAAAGTTCCTCTCCATCTTTCTTGAATATATATTGAAGGGAGAGGCAAACTCCTATTTTAGTCACTGGAGTTTCGCCGCTGCCACCACCGAGATCTACACTGTGGAAGTTCCAGAGAAAGGAGTTTCCAGTTCCTTCCCAGCAGTTTGAACAGCCTGGACTGTGCCATAAACCTTGTCCAGGCCCCTCAGGTACAACACACAATAAATATTATATTCTGGAAGCATTATTGATTAACAAATTTGACTCTCATCTTCACTCCTCTTCATCATCCAACTGTTGAAACCTTTTCCTCTGCTACCTCCCTTTCACTTCCCTGCTGCTGACATTTAGTCAGAAATCACACAGACACACAATCCAGGAGAGAAAGAGGCAGGCAGAATATTCAATATCTATTTTCAATAACAGGAATATTCAGCAGGAACAGCAGCAGTAGAATTTCCACACTTAAAGGATTACAAAACCATCCTTCACATTTTTGCCAATACTAAGATAGTGACGACTGTAGTGTCGTTCTCTAATATTATTTCTTTGTTGCTCTTTAATATTAATCCTTTGCACCCTGCAGGAGTGCAAACCAGCTACACCTTTCCATTAATGAAACCTTCCCTACATTCACTGTAAATAGTCTAAAGTTGCAGGTACAGAATGCCCCCTTCCCCCCCACAGTGCTACCTTGTATTTTTGCACAGTAGGGCCTTTCATTCAAGGATCTGAACTTGCATTACACAGGTGGGTAAACATTATTATCCAGCTTCAGTTGGATTGTTGCAAGTCCATGGCAAACCTGCGGCAGAGTCATTCCCTGAAGGGCAGATTCCCCTGGAGCCAGGACTCAGCCCTCTGGAGTAAAGACAACTTGCAAAAGAAAGAGTTTGTGGGATCAACCCACTAAGAAAGTTCCTTCCACTAATCAAAGTCATATGGAAAGAATTGCTTGAAAAAATCCCATTTCCTTAAGAAACTCTTCTAAAATGGATGGAAGAGTCACAAGAAGAGATTATCTACGTTTGTATTTTCAAGCCTCACCTTGAGTTTCATGTGTATGTACATAAAACTGAGAGCTGTGCAGGCATTTAGTGCCAGTGAAGTAGAAAGACACCTCTATATCACTGGTTTTTTCCTCCTTCTCCTCCTGCTCTTCCACCACACAGGCTGGGTTGAGGCCCTTGGAAAACATGACCAGTGACAGCACTGCCCTGGCATGCAGTGAGTGATTTGCATCTTTCAGATTCCCATTCTGCAGAAGTCATTGGGCTTGGGAGCAGGAAAACAGGCGAGGAAAAAGCAGCACATTTGCAAGTGGCAGGAAAAGCAGCAGCAGCAGCAGGGGCAGAGCCCTAAAAAGCCTCAGTGAGCTCTTGGATGCCCCAGGACAGCACTAAGCAGCAGTCAGGTCTCACTTTCAAGCCTCACTCCTGTAAATGAAAAACAACTCCAAGTCTCAGTCACTTAGGCGCTGCTCCAGGAAGGCACTCAGGCGGGATCCAACGCTAAACACAGAACGGGCCCGTTTAAATCAGCTGCACTGTTTACAGTCCCAGCCTATGGTAAGTGCTCTGCTGGACTGGGGCCTTGAGCAGTGATTGTTATTGAACACTTTCTTTAAGTTATCCTGCCAGTTCCTGGTGCCTCTGCAAACCTCATCTCTTTCCCATCCGCTGCATCCCCTGTTGCTCCTTGAACAAACACAGATGTCCCCAGTTTGAGCACTGAGATTCTGCCACCACAGCCATGTAGGAACCAGCAGATATTACACGCAAAGGGGACTTGCTAATTTCAAAGATTTCCTCGAGACAAGAATAAATTAGCACCATTCACTGGCAACAGAAGAAAAAAGGCAAAGGGAGCTGGTAGGAAAGGGGAAATCAACAAAACAACAACCTCCATCCCTTCATAGCACAAAAGCCCACCCCAGTATAAGAGACGTGTTGTCCCAGAGGGCAGCAAAGATAGAAGTTTTTGGTAGAAACCACAACAACACCTACCACTCTAAAGTTATCATAGAAAACCAATCAACCCATTTCAATAAATCAATAACCTCTTAAACAAAAAAAATTAAATACTCTCAAAGAATTAATAAGTAAACAGCCACAGAGGAGGTACCAGCTGGAGGTGTTTCCTCTCCCCACAGCCACTGCCTGGGGGGGAAGATCAGCGGGAGGAGTTCTCACTTCTTGCTGTGGCTGATAAAACACCAGACCCTGCCACAGGATTTGCCTGCTGGGAAGCACCAGAGACATCTGCAGCAGTGCCCTTTTCCAGCAGCAGTTTGCCCAGAACAGCCTCCCTCCAGGCTCTCCTTGCTGTCACTGTCACAGCCCCCAGCCTCAGTGACAGCCCAGGGATCCCAAGGACATCTCATGGATGAGGCATCACCGCAGCAGGGGGACAGACGAGCACCAGCAGCTCTTTGGCCTCTTCCCCATCTCTGCCCCACAAAGACACCAACAGACAGCAGAGGAAAGATTTCAGGAATCAAAGGAACAACTTCTTTCAAAGCAGAGCTGAAGAAACTGCTTAAACAGACCTCAGAATAGTCAGCAGGGGATCCCTTTGGAAAAACAAGACTCCCAAGGACCGTGAAGAAGAAAAACCACACTGGAGAGCAGAGATTAGAAAAGAGGAAAGAAACAGCATGAGGAGGAAGGAGTATCATGTGCTCTGCTAACTGCACCTCTTAATTAAAAGAACACAAGTGTGGCTCAATGAAACAATGTGCCTGCACATCCCTGCTACAGCACACATTTATAAAAGGGATATATTCCTGTTCTTCCAAATGCTGAAGGGTTTCCATTCATCTGGCTGCAGCATGTTACAGAACTGCAGTTAATCTCTAGATAGAGTTAGAGCAAGTTAATCTCTAGAAAGCCTGGGCTGTTATTCATATATTGAAACATAAGTAAGATATTATTGGTTTGGAAGCTGTCAAGACATTCCCTGTGTGCTGCAACAGGAGTCAGAACCAGACATTATTCAGCCCCTACCCAAGGCTTCCATTGGACACTGGAAAAATCAAAGACCAGAAATCCTTTGGGGTGTTGACATTATTTCCTAAACAAAATCATCACCAGTGTAGTTCCCCTTCACATAAAACTAATTTTATTTGAGATATAAAGCTTCTAATATAAACAAAGTTTCTGAAAGAAAAAACAGGTCAATCATTGCAGCTGCCATGGCAAATAATATTGCAGATTTTTCATTTGTTAATACTCCTACAAGGTCTGGGCATGTGAACATCTGTAATCCTGCTTCCCAGTACCTTCTTCCCTGAAAATTAAAGTAGTACAGATGGATTTTTTTATTTTTTTAATAACCCTAGTCAGTAAAAAAATGGAAAATAAGAAGAAAGCATTAAAAACTGCATTGTTGTTGGTGTGCCTGTGTTGTATTAGCCCAGACATGTCTGTGCTTGGAAACAAATTGATTGCATCTCTTGGTAAATCAGCCCCTCTGTGGAGAATGCACCAATCTCTCCCCAGATTAAAGAAGAAGCATCTGCTTATAAACACAAACCAACTGAGGAGCTGGCACTGCTGCAGGACTTCATGGCTTGTGTTTTTCTGCTCTTCATCATGTGCATGTAAGGGCTGAACTACAGCACATCTCCAACACCACATCAGGGGCTTCAGGTAAACCTCTAACTGCTCCATCTGTACAAAAAATTCATTTAAACAGATTTTTTAAAAAATAAAACGCATGCAAAGTATGTGATGGAGCATTTATCATGGACTCTCTAACAACTCATTACCACCACTGGGTACAGGATGCATTTATTCTGAATTTACTTGAGTGTCAGGAGGAACAGGTTTGGTCAAAATATCCTCCTGTGGCTTTAAAGATCCAATTAAGCAAAGCACATTCCCAAAATGAAAGAGATGTTAATAGAAAACATGGAAGCAGTTCTTGGCTGACACAAGAATCCACTGAAACCCAAACAACCCCCAGGACCTTGAATTGCCAATAGAAATGATCCAGCAGAGCAGCTCAAAGGCACAGTCCCGAGTGGGCTCTGCTCCTCCCGAGGAATGTGAGTGAAAAAGCAGCTGCACTGTGGGATGTGCCTTCAAACCCTCCAGCATTTCTGAGCCAGCCTTTTACCAAAGGCACAGCAAATCCCAAAATTCAGTGCACAACGTTTCCCCTCCAAAGCTCCACCAGCTCGGTCCCACAGAAGGCAAATTTGGCATTAAAACACAAGAAAATAGCAAAAAATAAGCAAAAAATCCACCCTAGCAAGCAGGAAAATAAAAGTGAATTTAGAAATATTTAGTGCTTGTGCTCTCCAGAGGTGATCCTCCTGCATCTTCAGACATTCCAGGATCCAGAAATGAGCTGGAAACCCCAGAAATAACTCGGATTAAAACTGGCCCAGGGCAGAAAGTGTTGGTGCAGGCCAGAAAAGGGCTGCCAGACCCTCCCCTGCCAGGTGCACCCCTTTTCCAGCACATTTTCACCTGGGCTGGTGGCCAAAATAAACCACTGAAGTCCCAAATCCCAAACATCAAAGATGAATGAGCACAAAGTATCTGAAATGTTTCCTAGCTTGGCTCAAACTGGGAAATTCTGCAGAACTCAGAAAGGATCAAGCTCTGTGCAACAGGAAAGAGACACTTGAAGCTGCCTCCCCTTTCACTCCATCTGAACAAATGTTTGATAAATTTAGGCAAAACGGAAAAATCCTGAAGATTAAAATCCTTTCTCTGCATATACAAAAACCACTCATTTCATAACTCTATGCAGTGATGAGAAAAGTAATAAAAGCCAAAAAAGCCATGTAAGAGACTGAAAGAGGAGTTGCTTCCCAGTAAAAATTTAAAAACACAGTATTAAACATTTCCTTTTTTATCTTTATATTCCTCCAAAATGTGAAAAGTTCTTGCTCAGAGAACTATTGCTTTCCTTGAACTGCACAAGAAATTATTAAATATAGGTTCCAAGAACAAATACTGTCTCAAGTTGCAACAGCTTTCACCAAGTACTGCAAATGCTTTCCTGACACATAAATGGAGTTAAAATTTGAAAATTATTTCAAGTCCCCCATTCAGTCTGAGAAATATTCCTCATAGAAACAGTGTATTTTCATTAGGATTTAACTGAATTCTGTATTATTTATTAGTAGCCAAATGAGATGTCTTTTGTGCACTTTTTTGGAGGAAAAATTGGGATATTATCGTTAGGGTTGCTAGAGAGCATGAGAACATATATGGAACAAAAAGTGCAACCATTTACATTTGGCTGCTCATTTGAACCCCGTGAATATTTTTGGATAATATTTTGTTTGGAGAAATCCAATCCCCCCCCCGAGCAGCATTTTTCCTGTCTGCAAAGCCCTGGTTTGTCCTTCCCTGGGCCAGCCCTGGAAGAGCAGCCCCTGTGTGCTCCTGGAGCCAGTGCTGGAAGTGACACTCATCTTTCACCCCTGCAATGAGCCAGCCCCACATCACACCCAGATCAAAACCATCCCTGCTCCCGTGGCATTTGGAGCAGGAAGCAAAGGGAGCACTGCATCCTGCTTCAAGATTAAATCCCAAGGATTCGAGTTTCACACGTTCTGCAGAGGGCATTTCCCAGCTCTGGGAAGGGGCGAAGCACAACCCCAGGACAAAAAAACCATCCCAGTGGTACCAGGGTCCATTTGGATACCAGAGATGCTGGGGACACTCAGGAGCTGTAGCAGTGTAATGAAGCAAAACTAAGCACTTCTCCCATTTCTTTAAGCACCACGTGTACTTTGAGTCCAACAAAGTCCCTGAGAGGAACTGCACTGCTGTGTTTTTCAGGATAAAATATTCCAGGACACTCTACATTTGAAGTGTGTCTGGAAACAAAGCAGCAAAAGCATTTTCTAGGGGGGAAAAAAAAAAAAAAAAAGTGGATTTCAGTCTAAAAATAAGGAAAATATATCAAAATAAATTTTCGGTGTACTTTGTTTGTGTACTGGTGACAAGTACCATCATTAGCAGGACTGAGTCCATTCTTTGGAGCTCTTTGAAGGCAATAATATCCCACACCAGGGGTGGGCACATTGTGACTTTCACGTGGAAAGTCTGTCTTCCTTTACACAGGAAATATTTCAGCTGGCTGAAAGCAACTGCCCACTGAAGTTACTAAAAGATTCATTACATGCATCCTCTGAAGGATTCTGGCAGAAAATCTGTCAGGCTCTGCTGCTCGGATTGACTGTCTTAATCAGCACTGCTGAGTGACTGAGCCATAACCATGGTCTTTAGGATCTTGTAGGGTCTTTAAGACAGCAAAGCAAGTAGAGATCAAAAACTATTTCCCTGCTGCACCTCAGTCATCTTCAGTATAATCCCCAACATCTCTGGTGTCAGTAATTCCCAGTAAGAACAGAGCAACAAACAGCAGGATAAAATCGAGCCTTGATACCTGATGAAATGAAAGCTAAATTAGCACAATAATCCTTCAAGAACATAAGTGCCTTCTCAAGGAGCCTGACACCAGCTTATACAGGAAGGGCAGAAAAAAGCCTATAAAATTCACTTCAGTGGGATAATGCAACAAAAGCTGAAGAAAGTTGAGCCTCCCATCACCACACATCCATCCCTTGCAACATTTCAAATGATTTTACAGTTCTCCTGACAGATCTGTACATAGACACCTCTCAGCAAATTACATGGAATATACACACACCTAATCCCTCCTTGCACTGCTGAGACAGAATTCTTGCCCTCAGGCCTTGTCAGTTATTACAATTAGTCCAGGTGAAGTTACCCTTGATAATCTCAGGAGATAATAACTGGCAGCAGGAATAGGATAACAGAACATCCGACAATTACAGGGTTTGGGTAGGGGATTTCTGTAGAGCTGACAACAAAATAAACAACACCTGATGTACAGACCTGTGCAGGAGCCTGAACTCTGATTTTCCCAAAGCAGAGGCAGGGCCAGCACTGCTGTCCCTGCTGTGACCCTGCTGGATGGGCTGTGATGCCTGAGGCCACAGCTTCACTCATTCACTGACAGAAAAAACTCCAGTTAAGACTTTGCTGCTGCATTCTGTCAAAACTTTCTGAAAAAGGGGATTGCTCTTAGAGCTAACCATGGATTTTTAAAGTTGGATGTACCAGAGGTACTCCACAATAAATATGAGACCAAAAACTTCACCCAGTGCCTCAGAGTTCCAAGCCCAGAGCCTTCAGAATGACCTTGGATGAGAGAACTGAACAGGACTGAGTCTTCTCTCTTGGATGAGGGAACCAAACACAACCCATAAACTCAACAGAGCAACCTTAAATGTTCAGATTCCCAAAAATCCTTGTAAAGGCGCCCTGCTTACAGCAGTCACTTCCACCACAAGGTATTGTTACCAAAAGCCTCATGGCAAGGAAAAGTTGTCAGTTTGCAGGTGGTCTCTCCTTCTTTATTGCATGAATTCCCTGAAAATTCACTGTCCCTGCTATCCACACTGAGACCACCTTTTTCTCTTTCCCTCAGTTCCAACTCTCAACTTTTGAAGTTTTCAAGACAGATCAAAGAACTCCCCCAGAACCATTAGGACCTACAGAAATGTTGAAAGCAGAGCCACAAGTGTGATCAGTGCCAAATGTGGCTCCCCAGTGAAACCAGTTCAGGAAGGAAGGAATGGCCCAGTTCACTCAGTCCCCAACCTGATTTGTCTCACCCTGAACAGCTCAACCAACAAAATGTTGATATTGACATTCCCTGGAGGTTTTCAGCCTGAAATGTGAGGGGTTGGTCACACAGCTCCTCATATCAGGACCATATTTGCTGCTGGGAAAAGTAAGAGACAACAGATTTTAACAGAAAATTGTCTAAGCTCTGCACATAAAATACTCTCAAGTTTGTGAACATTTTACTGCTGATTAGGGGTCAGAAATACTCATTAGGATTTAAAAAAGGATCAATCACAAAGAGAATGCAAGAATGTAAATCACATCCTACAAACAGGCTCTCAAAAGGAAAAGGGCAAATCAGATATCATCTCTCCCTATAGAACACAAGAAAATCGGGTCAGTATTTTCTTTTAATCCCTGATGAAATATAATTTTGTTAATAAGATTCCCCTACAGTGAGAGGATGCCTTTACAGCTTCTTCCCTTGTCTGGGCCTCTTTTTGGAGAATTTGTGTAGCAGAGGGGAGTGAAAGGAGCAAAAACCCTTTAAGGGTTTTTACCAGGGTGTCCCAAGGCCTTCCTAAAGCTCTTTGCTGTACTAAGAATGCAGTTTATACACAGGTAACATGCTACTGTTCTTGATATATTGAAGAACACATATTTTTTTCAACACAGAGCAACAAATCCTGCACAGAAAAGATAATGACAACATCCAGCTTATGGGAATGACCCAAAACTTGGGAGAAAAGGGGTTTGGAGCTCCAATGGTGCTCCACTGCTGCATCCACTAGAATGCATTCTGTTATCCCACAGCAGGTTTCAATTATTCATCTCTTAATCAACTTCAGATTGACTTATTTAAAAGGATGCAATTTTAACAATAAATCTCATGGACAGTGTTAATTAAAAGCTAAATCTTGCCCTGAGCTGGACACCCAAAGTCTATGAGAATGTTCACAGCCCATTTATTTACTCCAGCATTGTGTCAGTTATTGAATTACAGTAAATTAAAAACACAGTGACAGAGCAATAGCTGAAATAAGCGAGGCTTGTTGCATCTCACTTACAAAGGTTGCCAGACTTGGGCTCTGTCAGGCTGCCAAGAAAAGTGAATGTAAAAGTCAGGGGCCCTCAGTTCAGAAACATCCTCTGGTGAGCATGAAGTGTTTCAGCCTCAGAGGTGCCAGCAGGCAGAAGCAAAGGTCCACCACGAGCTCTTCCCTGGCCTCTTGAAAGCATTTAATGATATAAATCCATCTTCCTGACAATCAGCTGGGAATTAAATGACCTCTTGTCACTGTAGGTGAAACTCACTGAAAGCAGAGCTCAACGTGGTGCTCTCTCCACTCAGCACGTTCTGCAGAAAAAGAGATGTCTCCATCGTGCTACAGATTTTCATTAAATTCACAGAGAGATAATGTGTTTTATAAAGAAAAATCCAAACATATGGAATGAATAATTAACATACACAAAAAAGAATCTAAAATGAAAACGCGCAGAATGCTTGTTACTTATACAGCACATCAAGTACTTCAGAGTAAACAAAACAATTATAAAGACACTTCCTTTCATTGGAAGCCAAGTTAATTTTGGAGAAGAGATGCTCACCATGATAACTGACCCCTTACAGGAAAAACTGGGAGAGGCAAGAGCTGTTGAAAATACAATGCAGACTGCACAGGGCTCAGATACACATTAACTCCACAGAGGTGCCACAGGTGAGACATTCCCTGTACAACAAGGAGGGGGGATCTCCATGAGGAGAAAGGTTGGCAGAGGTTTTGCAAATGGGGCCTCAGTTGAGGAAAACCAGGTCTAGTCTTAGTTCTAACACTGATTTTACTTTTTTATTGTCTGCCCAAGCTTGTGTCTCCTAGAGTCCTCTGTGTGTTCACAGTCACACTTATCTTTGAGGACAGAATGCCTGAAGCTGAATTCAGAGAGAGAACAAACCCCCTCTACACCTTAGATGTTCCACAGGAGCGGATGTCAACATGGTAAGAGCTAAAGGCCCTCAAGAATTTTGAAATTAAGGCCACCCAGATCCCAATCCCTCCTTGTCCAGCACATGTTCCTGCCCTGCAGGAGCAGCCATGGTGTTCTATATGGACCAGCCACAGCATGGACAGCCTCAGGCAGCTCATTGCATTTACGCCCTCCATCCTTTAAAGCTCAGCTTAGCATCTTCAGGGGGGATTGGGCCACCAGAGCAGCTTTGCAGAGGAGCATTCACACTGTGGCTGTGGAAGTGCACATCCTTCCAGAGCCAGCCTCAAGTTCCCAGGGTAGGAAAAGCATCCCCTGCTCCATTTCCAGTCTCTGGAGGGAATGTGTGAGTAGGTTACAGAGCATTTTTCCCTGGCTTATCTCTGATCTCTCCATTTCCCATGGCCTGCTGCTGCTCCAGCTCCCAGCTCCACCATTCCAGCTCCTTCCTGGATCTGCCTGGAGCAGATGTTCAGGGCTGTGCTGCAGACAGACAGAGCATCTGGGAACGGGACAGGGGGACAGCCCTGGGAGGGAAGGAGCAGAAGGTCACAGGAAGCCCTTGTGCCGTATCAGTTTCAGCATATGACCTGAGCAGCTTGAAAAAAAGCTTTTAATAAAATGCAGGCTTCCCCCAGAGCCTGCACGAACTTTTCTCAAGAACTCACCCAGTTATGAAACTTCCCCAGTTGGGAAAGGGATGGCAAAGTCCTAACTTAAAGCTAGTCCCAAATATCTGTGAGTGTAAATAAAGCACATCTCTGCACAGCCCAGAGCATCAGCAGGGCTTATAGAGACCATGGAATATCTGCACAAAGTTCCCAGCACTTCTGCTCCAGCTCCTGGGGACAGTGGCTGCCTGTACACACAGGGACTTGACTTGTTTGTTATTTTTTTTAGCTTTCCCTGACACAAAAAGCAGACAGATTTTCTTTGCCTTCAACATTCCCAGTGCATGATAAATACACCCAGGATTCCTGTCTCCAATGTGACGTCATAGAATCACAGAATCCTGAGCTGGAAGGGACCCCAAAGGATCATCCAGTCCAGCTGCTGGCCCTGCACAGACACCCCACAACAACCCCACCCTGTCCCTGAGAGTGTTGTCCAAGTGCTCCTGGAGCTCTGGCAGCCTTGGGGCTGTGCCCATTCCCTGAGGAGCCTGTGTAGTGCCTAAATACCCTCTGGGGGGAAGAACCTTTTCCTGATACCCAGCCTAAACCTCCCCTGGCTCAGTCTCAGCCATTTCCCAGAGTCACTGGTAACAAGAGCAAAGAGATCAGATGTCAGCAGGGTTAACCAGGGTGGGTTAAGCCAGGCCTGGACCAGCACCCCCAAATTGGCAGATTCCAGCCAACAGGGACACAGCAGCCAGCCCCCACCAGCACCATGATCCAGGACACGTCCTGCAGGACCATTCTGTGCTGTCCTTTGCCCTCTCTGATCAACCAGACCCCACACAGCTCTCCAGAGGGGTTTGTTAGGATATCCAGCCCAAAAATCCCACAGAACTGAGTGAAGCAGCAAAGCAGCCTTGACCTGAGGTTTCTCCTGCTCCTGCTCCTGCCCTGGGTGTGAGCTCCACGGAGTGACTTGTTGGGAACCAGCAGAGAAAGGGGAGCTCTGCACACACAGCCCTGGCCCCACAGCCCATATCCCTGTCAGGCCCTGCTCCATGGCACTGCTGTGCCTTCTGCTCTTCTTGGTGACCACCATTTTTTCAGGAATCCTACCTGATAGTCATCCTCCAAATCTGTGTCCATCCCACCAACACAAACCATGGGATTCTTTCCACAAGCACTTCCTTTCATCTACTGCCCTGCAGATTCACTTGGAAACAGTGGCACTCCAGTGTCTCCACTTCAGGAGGAGATCCTGGAAAGCAATCTTCCTCACGCTGGGATGCTGGCATGGAAGCAGGCTGAGGTTATTGCTTTCCTCACTAAAGGGCTCCTTTCTCAAGCTACTTCTTTTCCCCAAGCTGCCTGACTTTGGCAGAACACCATCTTCAATATTGCACTGCATTAGAGTCCAAATATAGGCAAGTTCTTTTATTTTACATTATATTCCCTGGCGGACTTCAAAGAACTTTACTGTTAAATAATAGTAATATTTAGAGCTTTATCATCACATCATGCACGAGTGATATATATTCAAGCTGAAATTATTCCGTTTTTCCACCTTGGCAAACTTCACAATGTAGCCCCCCTGGCTATCCTGTCATCCCAGCCCAATTAAATGACATTAAACATGTCCAAGCCTTTCACATGCCACACTCCTGGCAAGGACAGCAGTGACTCTGCTTGTAAACAGACAGAAAAAAAAAAAAAAAAACCCAAAACCAAAAAACTGTAACTTCCTCTGCAGCACCTGACCAAATGAAACTTTACACCAAATGTAGAATTTCAGGAATTTTAAAGCACTTCATCATAAAAGATGTAAAACTGCAATCACCACCCCTACAGGAGCATCCTTCAGCTAACAGCAGTATTTTGTTGTTATTTACAAAGAATCACTGACAACTCCTCTAATTTATTCATTTCACTGCTGTTCCATTTATAAATGTGCAGATTCGTTGACTTTCAATATGTCCTTGATTACAATGAAAAAGAAACAAGAAAAGCCCTGCAAAGTACTTCATTATTCAACTGTTTGGGGCTGGGGCAAACCCAGAATTTCTTTGAGCTCAGCTTTAAGGAGCTGATTTCAAGACACAGCACGGGGTTTGCTAACTTTTAAAAGCAGGAACCTGGATCAAAGACAGCATCTTAACAGCAAAATAACTGGATTTGCTACTCGTTTAAGTACCTCGATCCGCAGGAGTGTGTCAAAATGCAGGCTGGGTGATGGGTGTCACAGCTCCACCTCTGCCCGGCCGCTGTGAGACTCTCCAGCTGTGCCAGGGAGGAATTCCCCTGGCAGAGCAGTGCCCATCCCCGGGACACCCACCCGAGGTGAGAGCACACCCAGAAAACACCTCGGACAAGCAATTCCCGACAGCTGCTTCTGGAGACACAACATTTCCACAACAACATCGAATTTGCAGTTGAGGATGGCTGAGGGATTTTGTTTTTCGGGGCTTGGGGAAGGAAAGGTTTACACTTTTCCTTTGTCTGAGTTAACTTTCTACATGTTTCTGGCTTGCAAGACAATCGCCGTGTGTAAAGCAGCTGCGTTCAGTTAGAGAATTTTTAAAAGAGTTTTCAACTCTGAGGTGCTCTTTGGAGTCCCAGCAGACTGCTGGATTTCTACATCTGTTTCTAAAGAGCAGGATCCCGTGTCACACCTCAGGGAAACTCTTTTTTTCCCCCTCTCTTTGCCTACTCAAATCCATACACAAGCTTTAAAATACTCCCCTGCCTAACTCTCATTTGCAACACTTTAAATCCCTGCGAGGACGTAATTAACACAGCAGTTTCAGTAGAAGTTAATTATGGAAACAAAGAAACGATGTCCTGAAGATAATTTGCTGCTACTTCGAGCCACTTTTGTCAAGAAATACAAGGCTACAACCTCAAACAGTGACATCTACCCTCATCCTCTTAGAGGCTTAAGGCAACAAAAGCATTTTGTTTGTTTTTAAACTCATTCCTGGATAGTGGCTGAAGCAGCAGCCTGTGACCCAGGGATGAAACAATTAACCACAGGGACTAATCAAGAGCTGTGGAACTTTATCTCACAACTTTTAAGGAAATCAGCAGCACCCCTACAATCTAAAACACAATCTAGAGATCTGTGGGTTTACTCCAAGCTTTTAAAATGTTTTTCTATTACTCACACTTCTTTCATTGTGACTCCTCACAAAGTTCCACGATCTGGAAGAACAATAATCGAGCTGAACTGGGAATATCCATGCTGCAGAAAATACCCAAGCTGGAGAGGTGCTGCTCCTTAAATTGACATTAACTTTGTGCTTTTCTTTGGAGCGCTCGGGCCAGCCCGTGAGCACCCTAAAGGCAGTGAATGGACCAAGCTTTTGGGGTTGTTTTGCTCCCTACAAGGAAAGGTCACGGCCAAAAAGGCAGCAGCAGGAGACAGCGCCCCACATTCTCTTTCTGAACACGTCAGGGTTAAAGGGTAGGGGCTGAAGATTCCATCTGGGCTGGGTTTCTGATAGAGCAAATTCTATTTACCCAACCACTACAGTCACCTTAAAGAAACCTATAAAACTTTTTAGAACAGGCTTTTTCTCTGTTTGGTTTTTTTAATTGGTGTTGGATGTTCAGGTTCCCTTATTCTTCCACAAAACCTAGTATGTGGTTGAACATGTGATAGATGTCTATCTATAAAAAATAAATAAATCACTTGTTCTGCCCATGAATCCACGCTGTAAGCATTTGCCAAAGCTATTATTCAAAATACAGGAAATACTTCACTGTGGAAAGTAACTGTACATAATCACAGATCACAGTCCAGGCTGGAAGGGAACTGGAAGGATCACCTGGTCCACACTTTTGTGGGAAAGGGAGCCTGGCTAAGATTATCCAGTCTCATCTTGGAAACCTCCAGCCACGAGGATTCCACCACATCCCTGGGGTGGTAATTCCAGTGAATTACTGCTCTCACTATAAAAATACGCTTTCTTATATTGAGCTGAAACCCCGCTTGGTGTAACTTGTACTACATGACCTGTACTGTAATGACTACATTAATATATAATGACTAATAATGACAATATTAATATATTCACATAAAGGTGAATTCATTCTCTGATAGGTACTTCCCAGCAGAATGCACAGAAAAAAAGAAATGGTCTGTTTCAGACCCAATGTGATCAGTTGCTTTATGTTAATGGGGTTTTATTTTTCCCTTCCAGGCTCTTTGAAACATGAAAAAAAAAACAAACAAAACTTGCATTGCCCTAAAGCTTTGAAACTATCTGAAAAACCAGGGGGGAAATAGCCTTTTTTGCCCTTTTAAAAAATACAGTTATTTGTTAAGCATAGACAGCACTCCCTGGAGACACTAGAAAACAACTTTTGAAAATTTTCCCATTGAGATGTCATGCAGAATTCCGACCCCAAGCTAGAACTCATCCAGCCATTGAATGTGCTCCACGAGACTCCTGGGACAGGGGGAAGTCATTCCAACAGATCCACTCCCTCACACTCATCCCGGGATCAGGGACCAGCATCCTTAGGGACAGCGGCAGAAACCCAGGCTCAGGGATACGACAAGAGAGTTTTGTCTGTTAGCTACAAGCACATTTTTAACTGCAGTTATCCCACGGTATCGACAATTTGGGTTAAATTCTGGCTTTTTCCATCAACTTTCTCTCTTTAGCGTTCACTTTTTTCACTTCTTTAAATATTAAATACAGGCATATTATCAAGCAGCACTTCTCAGGGGTGGGTTGTGATTGAAGTACCCACCACAAACCACTTTGGAGGAGCCGGAGCTCACGTACATCCAACTCTCAGTGAAATTCTCATGCAGGCGTCCAAAAACACTGCTCACTTTTTACTGACTTGGCCTGAAGGAACCAGTCTTTTTCCAATTCCAGCTATCCCAACTCCAAGGTCCCTTTATGCCTGAGCTACGCTATGTTTTACACACAAATCCCTCGCAAAAACGCTGGAGTCAGAACCCTGACAGAGCAGAAGGATCGCGGGATAAATATCACTCGCTAAAAGCAGAACGGAGACGCTTTCTTTTGGTTGAAAATAAACAAACAGATAAATAAACATTTTTGAGGGATACAAGGGGGGTGAGACGGCGAAACCCGCACGGAGAGCTGGATCTGAGGGCCAAGTCCCCAGCGCGATACACACCTCGGGCACCATCAATCACGGACCGCAGAGCGGGACCGCCTGGCAGTGGTTACGCTGGGAACGCTCACCGGCCCCAACACTCGGAAAGAGCTTTTTGACCAAGCAATTAAACACAGACCGGGCATAAACCCCCGAGCTGGTTAACGGGAGGCGGCGCGGGGGCAGCCCGGCTGCCCTCATCCCGGCCGGGACCGCCCTGTCCCCCTTACCTTGCGTGGCGTCCCCGGGCTCGGCGCGGCTCCCCGCTCGCAGCAGCAGCAGCAGCGGGAGCAGCAGCGGGAGGCTCCCGTCCGCGCCGCCCGGCTGCTGCATTCCTGAGCCGGCGCTGCTCCCGCATCCACCGCGGGGCCGCCGCTCCTCCGTCCCGCGCTGTGCCGGCGGGCGGGCGGGGGAAGGCGGCGCG